>JBAWJQ010000684.1:0-65912 GCA_037783105.1 Bactrocera zonata | reverse complement strand
ATGAATTGTTTTTAGTTTTCATTTATTTTCAGCACACTGCTTGCTGTTGTTATTGTTGCGCGCTGTTCTTGACTTGGCTTGGCTGCTTTGTCGCTACGCTCGCTGGTTTAGTGGTCAGTTAAGTTTCCAAAGTCGCGCCACCAACAGAACAAAATCGCAATAACAGCAACTACAACAGTAACAACAGTACACACAGTAAGCAGCGGCAGCCACAACATAGCAGTCAAGCACGAATCCACCTGCAACCGCAGCAATGCCATCAACTGTTTACCAACAGCTTAAGTAGAACCACGCAATGCCAAACAAATACTAATGCACGTGACAACAACAAAGAATACGCGCGCACACACATAGCCAAAGCAAACACGCACACTAATGTAAATGCAAATAAGAATTTATATAAACAAAAGCTACAACACACACACACACTCATTGTATATATGTATGTAGTTGTGGTTGATGGAAATAAGAACAAAGGCGGTAAAGGCAATGACAAGCATTGCAGCAGGCGAAGGGTAAATGGGAGGGGAGAGGCTGCGTTGGTTTCACACCTTCAACGCCAAGTTAGTGTTATTGTTGTTGTTGCAATTAGTTTCGCAAAAGTGAGAAAAAAACCTAAAATGCATTTGCTGTTGTTGCCACAATATTAACTGGCATTGTTGTTGTTGTATTGCTTGCCTTGCCACTAGCCGCCGCCGTTATACAATAAAATATATATTATATATAAATATAGACATACATATGTATGTATGTATGTAACTCCGTGTAAGTATTAATTTTCAATATTATTGCTATATTTTGTTGTTGTTGTTGCTTTATTTACCCGCTATTTATTTCTTGCTTATTTTTTTTTTTTTTTTGGTTTTCTTACTTTTCGCACTTCACGTTGCACCAATTTCCGTTTGCCACTTTTCAAACGCTTATTGTTGTTGTAGTTGTTGCACGTATTTATTATACGTTATTTTCACACTTTACTAATAAATTTTTTTCGTTCGCTGTATTTTTTTTGGTTTTTTTCGTTGTTGCACTTAAGCACTTACTAGCTGTTTTTTAACGTTTTTTTTTTCTTTTCGTTAGCCACACGCTGTGTTTGGCTTTGATTTAACCGCCTTAAATTTCGACTTTATTCAACCGTTATTGTTGTTTTCGTTGCTCTTGCAAACTAGCAAAATTCCCAACGCTTAATTGTTGCTTAGCTGCTTGTGCTGCTGTTGACACGACGAAGCACGAATTGCGACTGAAGTCTCAACGAATCGTTGCTTGTGATTTTATTAACTAAAATGCTCGGCGCAGAGTTGCCATGTTGCATTGTGGTGAAGTTGAAATTCATGTTACGTATACGCAACAACATGTGCTGGCTTGTGTGAGGTCGGCAAGCGAAGGCATGCATGAGCGCTTGTTGGCTGATGACTTTTAGCAGGGTGTGTAGCTAGTTGATGAGCGTGAGTGTGCTTAATGAGAGGTGGTAAATAGTAACTGAGATCGGCGCATAAAGTGACTGGTGTTTGACTGGTTACAAACGGATCTAACACCTGAAAAATGACGTTCACTGGAGCTGGTAGTTTGAAACGACTTAGCTAAGATGAGAGATAAGACGTAAATTGTGAGAGAGCTTAATCTTCTTTTTTTCGTTCCATTGACTGATTTATTTGGCCGTTGCCAATGCGCAAAGGACCTTAATCTTTCACAGAACCTTTCTTTCAAAAACTCGTAACGACCACTCATAAGATGTTGTCATCGTCCATGCCTCTGCACCATATAGCAGGACGTGGATAATGAGTGACTTTTAGAGTTTGGTATTTGTTCGTCGAGAGAGGACTTCACTTCTCAACTGCCTACTTAGTCCGAAGTAGCACCTGTTGGCAACAGTTATTCTGCGTTGGATTTCCAGGCTGACGTTGTTGTTACTGTTAATGCTGGTTCCAAGATAGAGGAAATTGACGTTGGAGTGTGGAGTTCGGAGTGGTTCCTGGCTGCCTTTCTAGTTCCAGTTATGGTCCATATATTTGGAATTTTATGATGGACGCTCTGCTTGTGCAGGGTTATTGGTGTCGCGGACGTCGTGTTGTTCGCACCATATATCGTGTTTGTTTGTGGCCTGTGCCACTTATGGTTCCGTTGCATGGTGGAAAGCAGCCACGACAGTCTTGAGGTGCCAAAAACTTCTCTCATTACAGCACTGTAAACGCTGGCATATTTGCCTGTATGACGCTCCGTCAACGGATGATATACAGGTTTTGTTAGGTGCACCCCCTCTTGATCTGATTGTCATACAGCGTGCTTTTGCATTCAAATTAAGAAGGGGCTCGAGTGTGTCATTGCTGCAGAATGACTGGATCAGGTATAGGTGGCAAAACCATTCGTAAAATAGTCAACTGGGCTTTTGAGATGCTGGATTTGTTGAGGGTAACCCAGACTTCAGATTTTGTCTGAGTCTGGGCTTTCTGCATGGGCCTCTGAATGCATTTTTTTAGTGCGCGGATGTAAAAAACTGGGTGCATGTAATTGCAGAATACCAGATGTACTCGAACATTGTGAATCTAGGTGGTAAAGGGATTAACTGGACTGATGGACGTTTAGATGTTAGCGATGTGATCTCCACTAGTCGGAATGCCGAACACTTAGAGTCGTTTACGCTTGAATTGCTTAGGCGGCGAAAGCGAGAATTAGGGTTAGATTCTTGTGTGCATGGTGTGTGTCTGTCTGACCGGAACTTAATTCTGGTACCACGGGGAACAGGAGCACTTGGAGTTGACTGATGGCCATGGACATGCTGACTGGCCACTCAGGGAACATAGTGGTGGTTGCCGTTAAAACCCGAATTCGGGAAGAACTGTCACTTTATCAGTTAAATATGCCGTTTTAGATGTGCCTCGAATCCTACCAGTTAGTTAGTATGTCCATTCCACACTGCCAATTGGTTGTTGTTCTTTTGAGCGCCATGGGATACGACAGTCAGCAAGTACGTTAAACATACCGGACGTTGTTAACAGTGACAAGGAACTAAAGTCCCGAGTGCGATAACTGTTTGTTTGATGACAGAAGATATTACGTCTTGCCTCGTTCACTACCAGACTCATTTGCTTCGCTTCTTATTAAGTCTAGAGAAAGCAGAATTAGCGGTGCGATTTTGAGGCCAATGATATCAATATATTTCTCCAACAGTAGATTGAAGAAATCGCACGAAAGGGAGTCGGCTTGTCTGAAACCTCATTTGGTATCGAAGTGATCGGAGTGGTCCTTGCCGATCCTGACGGAGTTTTGCGGGGATACCAAATTCAGGCATACCGGCATAAAGCAGCTCTTTTTCGTGCTGTCAAAAGCAGCTTTAAAATAGGTAAAGAAGAGGTGGGTATCAATCCTCTTTTCATCGGTATTTTGACCGATTTGGTGAATATCTTGTTAGTGGTTTATTTTCCAGGCCTGGCGCCACACTGATAAGGTTCTACAAGAGATTCGATGCCATTACAGGTGCTTAATTTAAGTACAGTAAAATGAAAGAATCTCATGTTTGTAATCCGATTTTAATTTTCACACTGTAAGATAAGAACGTCAGGATTATACCTATAGCACCGAATTTGATTGAAATTGGTTAAGTAGTTCCTCTAACTAGTTATCACCGTATAGGTGGCGACACGCCTTTTCTATTTTTAAACCAATCCCAATTGAGCTCTTTGTTTAATCTGTAATGTAAAATTGTTTAATAACGCTATATCTAACTCATTTAGTTATATGTTTTATAAATAACCGTGATGGACAATGTACTACTGTCTCCAAAAAATGACATTTCAGTTAAAACTGCGCGTGTCGAAGGATTTGGAGAATTATTTTTTTTTAGGTTGGTAGTACTGTCAGTCACGTTTATGTCAAATTTCATGTCAAAATATTCATTAGTGTTTGAGATACGTGTCGTTTTGTGAGCTGCTAAAAGTGAGTTTTTCGTTTTTTGCGATGTCGAAATTTGTTGAGCAAAGAATTTGCATTAAATTTTGTTTACGGAATCAATTTTCTGCTGCGGATACGTTAAGGATGGTGCAGAAAGTCTTTGATGATGAGGCTATGTCTAAACAAAATGTTTACAAGTGGTATAGTGAGTTCCAAGCCGGCCATGAACGTGTCGAAGACGAAGAGCGTCCAGGGCGACCATCAACCTCAACCGACGAAGCTCACGTTCAACAAATCAAAGATTTGGTGTTGAAAAACCGTCGATTAACAATTAGAGACCTTGCTGATGAAGTTGGCATATCGAAAGGCTCAGCCAATACCATTTTGAAGGATGTTTTGGGCCTCAAGCGCGTCAAATCTCGACTGGTACCGAAAACATTGAATTTTTTGGAAAAAAGTCGTCGCGTTGAAGTGTGTGAAACGATGCTTTCCGACTACCAGGGTGTCATGAAATGCATTATAACTGGCGATGAGACTTGGATCTATGCTTACGACCCCGAAACAACCGATCAATCGAGCAAATATCATGCCAAAAGAGAGCCGAGACCAAAAAAATCGCGCCAAAGTCGCTCAAAAATCAAGGTCATGTTGACTGTTTTCTTCGATTATCGTCGTGTTGTGCATTATGAATTCCTTCCAACCGGTCAAACAGTCAACAAGGAATATTATTTGAACGTTATGCGTCATTTGCGTGACGCTATCCGCCTAAAAAGGCCGGAATTGTGGTAAGACAATTCTTGGTTTTTACACCACGATAATGCGCCATCCCATACTGCCCTCATAATTCGTGATCATTTCGTCAAAAACTCAACACATCTCGTTCCGCAACCACCGCATTCACCTCATTTGGCGCCGTGCGACTTCTGGCTGTTCACCAAGCTCAAAAGACCGCTCCGGGAACACCGTTTTTATACGATAGAGGAGATTCAAGCCGCAGCGAAGACGGAACTGAAGGCCATCCCGGAAAGTGACTACAACCAGTGTTTAGAAGATTGGAAAATCCGTTGGCATAAGTGCATTGCATCGGGAGAGGACTACGTTGAAGGGGATGAAATTGATTTGGAAGAATAAATAAAGAATTTTAAAAATAAATACAATGTCACCTTTTTTGGGCACAGTAGTACATATCATATACATCATACTCTGTGACAACATTTTCCGATAGTGAAAATAGCAACAAAAGACATATACACATTCTTATTTACATTAAATACAACGATATTTTTGGTGAACAAAAAATGTTGTGTTAAAAAACCTTCTGTCTAAAGCAAAAGGCAATGACCTACAAATCCATGAAAATACAGTTCAAACCAGTTCTGCCAATTAAAACGCAATGAAGGCTATTACAATTACAATTTTCACAATGTTTGTATATGTATTATATATACTTATATATATGAAGATATGTATATAATACACGACTGTTAGCAAAAATTCATTTTTGCGCTAAATTCTTAAATGAGCGGCATATTTAAATTATTATTTTTAATATTCTTTCTATTTTTATTTTTACTTTTTAATTTTTTTTTATTTTAATTTTTTTTTTTATTTTAATTTTGTCCATATTTTTTTACAAAAAAATTTATAAATTTTATTTTTTAATCCAATCGATTTAAAACTCGTTGTAAATGACAATCACCGTAATTCAAAGTCATGGTCAAGGTTGTCGCTTATGCCCAATAACACAGAGACCCAAAAAAGTACAAATACCTACATTCAAATGGATTTTATATATAAATATCTCAGCACAGGTATTGATAAACATGTAATAAAAGCAGCTAAACAATTATATTTGTTTAAGCAGCTGATTTGAATATTAATCGTTTGCTTAGAAGTACTTGTTTTAAACGGCAATCCGACGCGTTGAATTGTAGAATTACGCAGTGATTCTGTGATTGTCAAGAAAAGGTGAGAAGTTCAGCGAGATGTTCGAAATGTTTTTAAGATATTTAATCTGTAATTTATGTTAAAATGATGCTGACATGAATGAGAAGGTCATAAATGCAACACTGCAGCTATCAGCCGCCAAATAATTAAGCAAAAATTTCAGAGTAAAAAAAATGCAAACTGAGGGAGAGTTTGAAAATGTGCCCGATCAGATGGAAATGACGCCGTCTTGTTGAAACCAAATGTCGCCGAGATCACGAGCTTCAATTTCAAGCATCAAATAGTCGGCGCGATAACCGTCGCCATTAACCATCAAACGTTCAATTTGAAGAATTCAATTTGAAGAAATATGGACCGATAATTCCACCGTGCAATACCAAACCACACCAAACCATTGATTTTTCTGGATGAAATGACAGCTCTTGAATCATTTGCTTATTTACATACCCATTGAGCCAGAAATAGAACTCATCACTGAACAAAGTTTGGCTCGAAAACTTCAGATATCCTTGGAACTTTTCAAGAGTCTATAGAGTGAAGCGAAATCACTTGGGAAGGTCGAGCGGCTTCTGTTCCTGCACAAGCTGTATTTTGTACGCTTTCCATTCAAGATTTCAAGATATCGACATAAAATGCGCTAAGTCTTTTGAGTCAGTCTGAGTTACTGCGAACGGCATCGAGGCGACTCTCCAAGGTTTTTGTTTACACACCCAGCTATGTTTGCTATATTTTCTTAACTGCGTGCTAGACGTGGTCTATTATGTGGAATATTATCCATTAATGATTAATGGGTCTCAAGATGGGTAATGGTGATGCGAATAGTACGCTCAGTAAGCCGATTATATTGACCATAAGTTGAGCGATGCGGGCGAAATACATTCTTGTCATAAGGAAAATGTTCGTAATAAAGTTAAATGATTTGTAAACGTGGTTCAGGCGTAAATCTTTCTATGCTGAAATGCCAAACGATACTGAACAAAAATAACATAACAGTTTGAATCACATGTGATCTGTCAAAAAAGGTTTTTTAAAACAAGTACCTCTACTTGGATTAGTCCGATCTGAAGAATATATATTTCCAACAGGAAATTAATTTGAATCAGTCAGTTTGACCGGTTTCTTCGAATATTGTACTATTACCTTAGACAATACCATACTAGGACTTAATTTTGATTGATCAGTTAGTATGGCAGATATATCCTACAGTAGTCCGACAAGTGGGGTTCTAACAAATTAGTAGGTTCTTGAAGAGGGAAGGATGGAATCATGCTGCCTGTTTGAGCTCCTGTCCTTAGTTCGCCCTTCGGCTAGTGTTGCGGCGCAGTGCGTGAACTGAGTGATCAGCTACTGTCCGACATCTTAAACTTTGATTCGACTAACAGGTCACAATTTCTGATAAACAAATGTGCGTTGAGCGTAAGAAAATAATTTTTAGATAATGGAAGACGCACTTCTAAGACGTCATACATTTTATTGGCGGTCAAATAAACCTCAGTTTCGAACAGCTTTATAAACAAATAGCGTTAAACTCGCTAAATAATTTTCGAAACGAAAACTGGGGACTAGACAAATGACTAGAGTGACTAAGGATTTGAAGCCGGCTGACAGGAAAAGTATTTAGCAAGACAACTGATCGAAAGGCGGCGTGAATTATAGAGGGTTTTAAGGGGGTATTCTAGTCTAGAAATCAAATTTTGGCAGTTTTTTGAATTTTATTTAAAAAAAAAACAAACAAAAAATATTTTTACCATCCATTTTTTATGGTGTTTTTATTAATATCTTAAGAATATAGAAAAAAAAAATTTACAAAAAAATATTAAAAATTAAAATAATTAGAGGGGGGAGAGAGACAGGTGTAAAAAAAATGACGGATCCTGGTGACATTGATCTTGACTCTCCTGATGGTCTGAAAAACAAATCAAAAGAAATTCTTAATCAGTAAGGATGCTGTTATAGTCCCTACCATGGCGACTGCTTGAAAATAAAAATAATTTTTTAGGCTTTTTTTTTTGAAATTCCTGATTTTTTTTTTTAATATTAAAAACAAAAATTTCGACACGATGCTGGTAGGAACGATAAAGGATTATATAAAGAAGGTTCACACAAAATTTCAAGTAAATCGGTTGTATAGAACTTGAGATAATGCCGGTACCGTGTGGAAAAAAGTAGTTTCGAGAAAAACGCGTTTAAAAAAGTGAGTCAAACCGAACCGGGCTAGGTACTGCGTCATTAAAGTGACTGTAGCTCTTAAAATAATTTTAATTTTTAAAAATCCTTTGGAGAATGTGTTCTTAAGGGTCTAAACTTTAAATATATAAAAAAAAATCGAATTTTTCAAGATTCTAGAGTAGAGTACCCCCTTAAGCCCAAAAATAAAATCTAGTAAATAGACAGATGTATAGACTCACATACTATGTCAGTCTATAAGATCGTAACCAAGTGCACCTTATCTGGATGCTTACCTTTGCCGGTATAGCCGGATATATGCCAAGTTACTATGGGTGGTTACAATCTTAAAAGGTTTAAATATGTAATCAAGGGTAAACCCAGGCTATTTGACCCTTTCTACATTAGCCATTTTAAGCTTAAGAAGCGACATGGAGACTGAAACACCAGAACAACTACTAATTGACTGCGCAGCAGCCTGTAGGCGCAGGATAAAGGCCCTTGGATTCATGTTTCCAAATAGGGATCACTTCGTGTATTGAAATTTATCAATATGCTGGGGCTAGGTGAGTCGTCGTGACTTAGAAGAGGACACTATAGATGTAAGGTCGCGATGCAATCCTCATTTATTTATCTAATATAATTACCTAACTATACACTGCGCAATCTGGAAAGAGCGTTAATAGATACCGCGATCAAGGAAGTAATGGAATCTTAGAACTAGGAAGCTCTGAGAAACTTGGGAAGTCATCTACCAAGTCTTTTAGTACTAAATGAGTTATTAGAAATATATAGAAAATATATGTAATATCAAAGAAACTGCATGGAAGTGCACGAAATCGCTTATGGTTAAAACGCCGGGGAGCTGAAGACCTCCGTGAAGCTGCTTCAGATGAAAGATACCAATATTTAAGGATCATTGCGCGTTGACTATGATAAATATTACATAGCAATGAACTTGCCAAATGGCAGTGTAAAAATAAGAAATGCCTAGTCTATCCTCTTTGACTAGATCTCCTCAACTTAAGCGTTCACAACGGCGCCGACTTGCAACACAAAGAAGCCACTGTAGCGCCATTTATTCTAAACATTTCTAATATTTCAGCGCTATCTAAGAGTTGTTTGCTTTATTAATTTATGAAAAATTTTATCAATTTGCATAAAACATTTATAGCTCTAGGCCTAACGAGCAGCAATGCGAAAAGTTCAAAAAACTCCAAAACGAGTTTTCGAATTTTGTTTATATTTTATTTTTTGTATTTTAACGCTGCGCGTTTTAAATACAAGCAAATTACTGATTTGCCTTTGTTTGGCGTTTGCTGCTTTTCTTTTTTGCTATTTCGACAATTTGATTTTTATTTTATTTTTTTCTTATTAGCACTTTTATTTTGTCTCGCAGCTTTCAAAAACTCGTTTCTTAATTTGCTTATTGATTCTGCTGTAAAATTGTTGATTAAAGCCATTCGCACTGTGCAAACGGCGGATCGATAGAACAAAGTAAGAATCAAATTAATAAAAAATTAAAAAAAATATATAAAAAAAATATTAAAAAATTAAAAAAAAGCATAATAAAAAAATTAAACGCAAAATAAAAATAAAAAAGGAAATGAAAAAATTAACACAAATTTATATTTATATTAGCAAAGTCACAAGAGCGTGTAGAACAAGTTTTACACAATCTCTGCTGAATCCAGTCTGTTTAGATCTAAATCCGCCAGAATCGCTGACGCCATACAGTTGCTTACACATATGTAAATGCACACACACACACACACTGAAATTCTACACATGAATACTGACTTTTGTATTAGATATTGTTGTTGCTGGTTTTTTGTAATTACTGAATTTAATAGTCTGCTAGCTTTCGTTGTTGTTATTGTTATTTAAGAAAGGAGTCAATGACAAGGTAACAAATTCAATCCGAATACGAATTAGAGATTTAGATGTCACGAACTAATTGGATTGAAATGTGTTTAAATGGACTAAAATAAAATAAAATAAAATAAAATAAAATAAAATAAAATAAAATAAAATAAGATAAAATAAATTAAATTAAAATAAAGGAATATAATTTGATATTCTGATGAAATTAGATGAAATGTATGCATTGCGAATTTCAAATTCAAAAGTGATTACAATGACCTTGAAAAGAGGGGTTTTACTGTTGGTATATCTTTTGGTTATATTTTGGTTATGTGAGTGCAGTATACCTGCATAAGGACTAAGTAGTATATAGAATAGTAGATATTTTCGTCGTATCTTGGAACCAGCATTTACACCAACAACAACGTCATACTCGAAATCCAACGCAGAACAGGTGCTACTTCGGACTGAGGCAGCAATAGAGATGTAAAGTCCGTTCTCGACGAACAAAGACCAAATTCAACAAATCACTCATCATTCCCGTTGTTGATAAAAAGTCCGGTTACAGTCACCTGACTGTTGTGGTAACGGCTCATCACACCCGTCCTACTATATAGTGGGCGTTACGCACGCGGAATACGATGGATGGAACAATGTATGATATATGCTAGGTCAAAGCGTCCGAAAGTATGAAATCACGCCAGCCATGAAAGTAAACGACGATGCATCCAACGGGCGGAGAAGAGGAAGGATAAAACGTCAGTCCGTTGGAAAGACCAGATGGAGAAGGACCTGGCTTCGCTTGTAATCTCCTATTGGCGCCACATTCTAAAAGTAGAAGCGACTGGCGGACTGTTGTTAACACGGCTATAACCGCGTGAATGGTTCTACGCCACGATTCTTCCAGCCGGGATGAAGCTAGCGGAAGTAACTATCATCACCTTGCGGAATTGATGTTCGCCAACGTTTAAGTCCATAGGAATGGGTAGTGCAGTGAAGGTGCTCTCGGTAAATTCTGTGATCAAGCCCACCCAGTTATCTTTATTAAAGTTAACGAAAGTGCGGTGCCGTTGGAAGGTTTCTCGATTGAGATAATTATGGACAGATGGTCTGATAAGAAGATTAACATAGCTCGCTAGATTATCAGACCACCACTAACAATGGCGAGCTATTACAAGTGCCCAAAGATTCGCGTTAAAGTACCAAACGGCTTTCACCACGAAGTAGTGCATCTACAATATATCCTGTTAGACAACATGTTATTGGAGTAATGTATACATATATACAAATAATTCGAGCTCTACATCGTCCGACCGGAGAATTATGCCCTGCCATCAAGGTTAGTATCCTTACGCCAGCGATGTGACGATATCGCCTGCATAACTCTGAAGATCTGAGCAGTTACTTATCTTGACTTCTAAGACCGCAGCTATCGATACTCGTTCCTGGTTTATGAATGCGCAAATATCTCCTTAATCTGGAGTCCGACGCAGTAAAAATTGAATACTCGGGTTTGTCGCGAGTGCTTGAGAGTAAATTGTACCTGTAGAACCTACAAAGACGGTTGTGTGCTGTTTGGCGATGCCACTGTATGTGGTTACGGATGAAGACTCCTGCAGCAAGAGGCAACGTACAAAACACTTCACTCACGTGTGGCGCGCAGGCCTGATCACGTCGGAAAGTGACACCAACCAGTACAAGATTTGCACTTCACTGATGTGATGTTCCGACGTATGATAAAACTGTGTGAACAAGGAGTTCCTGTGTGCTTTTCGCATCTAATTGAAGCGGAATGTGGGTCGCGAGGAGGGACTGCTAAGATTTAGTCATGCTGCCGTTTGAGCTCTTGGGAAAGGAAAGGTCCTTTGTTGGCCACTTGTGGCGCAGTGCGCGAACTGAGAGAAACTATTGTCTGAGTTGTGCGTTGGCAACATAGAGCCGCGCAACTTGTGGTCCACTGTCTGTGTATCTTCAGGCCTGAGCAGGCCTTAAGATCGCTCCATTCATTGCACGTATTACAACTAACCGAAGTGGAGTTTGGATGGAGCTTTCTAGCACTAACGCAACCGAGATGTTTCTCTTCAATGGCATCAAAGCTCAGGAAGATGCGAGGCAAACACTGCTGTTAGGGGTGGCTTCAGTGATGACAATCGTATCTAAAACACGCCGATCCATACAGGTTTAAATCGCCAAAATAACAGTTCTTAGCCGGATTACATCTGGATCAATTCTGGTACCGTATAACAGGCTGTACTATTCAGAAATATAAAGAAATCCGCCATCAACACAATGGCATTAACTAAGTTATGAAGTAATTACTTAGCAGCACTTAAAGGCCTTATTCCTGATCACATATTCACTGAGATAAGGCCTTTTTAATCTCTTCGCTTATGATTTTTTTGAAACCGCTTGTCTTGGTTTATACATATAACCGGTGAACTTGGGCTTATAACAAACAAGGAATTGACCCCTGAAAGTCGGATACAACCTTTTTATGCATATTTAATGTTGTAACAACAAAGATATTTCATTTGCAATTTTATATCTTTATTAATTCACTACTAATTACTCATTATTTCACTAAATACATTTTCTAAAACAAATACTTCTTGAATCACTTAATTTACTTATAAACAATATAGTGAGATATATACGCTCACAGCCAATCTCTAATAAGCACGTCTGCCAGCAGCACAGCCTTATATATCTCGCCCCTATCATCGGCATTCGAAATGCCAAGCTGCTGCAAATCACTTTCGCTCAACGTACAAAATACTACATAATCCACTTCTTCCATTTGAAAGATCGATTTGTATTTAATCATACCTACACGCCGCAACAAGTAACCAACCCGTGGACTTAGTGGTTTCGGCACTGCATACACTTCAAACGGTTTTGCATAGCGCCGTTGCAATTCCTTTAAACCTAATGGCCGGCAATGACGTCGAGTAGCTAAATTTTTAACTGTCGAATTATTTTTAGCGCAACAACCACCATTTGCTGCAACAAGATTGTGCTGCGTTGGCACCTCGAGACGTGTGGAGAGAGCACCAAGGCCGTTGGATGTATGCGGTGAACGTAAACGGCGAAAGCCAGCCAGTGGTGAACCACGACGCTGTGGCGATTTGCTATAGTGTGGTTGCAATTGAGGTGGCGCAAGTCGACCATTAATAACTGTTGGTGTTCTGGCTGGTGATTTTGCTGCAGTGCGTAGTAGTGATTTTGGCGTTAGTATATTTTGTACGGTATTTAAGCGACGAAGCAATGGTGTAAGCGTGGTGTTATCGTCAGGATCAGCATCACTGTTGGCACCATCAAAATCGAAACTACAATCTCTTATAGTGATCGGTGTGAAGGGAATAATTGGTGAGCCGGGGTCTAGTTATATAAATTGTTGACAAAGTTGTTTTAATAATGTATGAGATCTTTTTAATTTAAATAATACCTTCAAGATCCATTTATCGTGTTATTAAAATATAAATGTAAATAAATATGACAGATGTATAAAAAAATGTAAGCTTTATATGCAATGCCGAAAATAAACTTATTCCAGCAGAAGGCACTTACCGTTAATTGGGTTACCACAAGGGAAGAGATCAATTGTTTAAAAACAGTTTTCCTTCAATTAAATAATCATAATATTAAATTTTATTTCCCACTTTAATTGAATTTTAAATAATTTTAGCCGTTTTAATTAGAATTGTAAATAATATTAATGAATACACATAACAAATTTTCACTCTAAAATAATAACTACTGTAGCCATTTTTTCTTTCCTTTTCAATTTGCAGTACGTTATAAGTTTATAAATGTATAGGAAAAAGTTATTGTCAATCACAAAATCTTATAGTAGCGAGAACATATTATCATACATTTAATTTAACCACAATTTTACTATTTCCAAAACAATCAGACATGAAAAATTATTCTGGAGTTAATTTTATAACAGCATCCTTAGCAAGGCAAAACTCTATTAGTAACAACTCTGTATTTAACAACGAAACTGCTATCAAAACAAAAATTGCAAACTCTTCTCCTACATTTCTCCTTTCAGCATCTGACATTTAGCTACGAACAGTAAACACAAAGTAAAATTCACAAAAAAGGGGAAAACTGAAAGTGTGGAACCGCAATGACAGCTGTTCAGCAAACAGTTGACAGCTGCAACCAAATACAACAAAAAAAGTGGTTGCCAATGAATATAAGCTTTATATGTCGTTATGATGTATTTACTTACAGCGCTTTTAAGCTAATGTTGCAGCGCCATAGTTTAAATTTACACAATATAAAAAATTATGTTCCCTATAATAATACGAATTTTAATAAATTTATATCAGTTTATATATGTGTGCTGCTGTAAAACTTCTTTTATAGTCTAAAAATTATGGCAACACTCGTTTTTCTATGTGCTGCGCGTTCACTTCTCATAGTAGATATTTTCAATTTGTTTCATTCAATAAAAATGTAAAAATATGTTAAAAAGGCGATTTCTTTGAGTTAAAAAGGTAAGCATTTGGGAACTAAATGTTTGCTGCTTACTAATTTAGTGCATATGCAACAAAAATGTGTTACGTGTATGTATAATACGAAAAAATTATTGGCAGCTGTAATTTGAGCGGCTCCGTAGCAGTGTGAAAAATTGTGTGTGTGAAAGAATAAGGTGCCGAAAGCAGAAGCATTACATTTCAGTGTGTAGACAGCGGTTTTATTGTGTTGATGTTATAAAATACACTGAGAATTGTTAATAAAAATTATTAGTTAATGGAATATTTGTAGCATTTCATACACAATGCGTTTGCATTCAATAAACGTTTTGATGAAAGTACAATAAAAAGAAATGTCTGAAAGAGGAGAATGATTCTCCGGTTTGCAACGATTGCCATTTCGCACAATTCATTTGACTTTATCTATGCTCCACATTCTTCGGTATCAAAGAGAGCTACCAGATGTTCAGATTATTTGTAGTGCAGAATTGCCTAAAGAGAAAGTCAATTTGAAAGTAGTATGTTTACGCATCAATCTACATCTTCAATTATGAAATTAATACTTGAAAACAACTGCACGCTATTGCTTATATATTCAGTACACAATTTTTAGTTCAAAATAGTCCAAATTCATTGATAATTTAATACCTTGCATCTTTCAATAATTATTCCGCCAAGCTTATCAATTCATTTGTATATATGTGGTGATTTTGATTAAAATATCGAAAATACATTATGAGATACAGATATAAAACTCCGTTGAACAATTATTAGTTTTGTCAAGTATTTTTCTGACTTATTTTTAATATATCGATAACGGACCTAAAAATCCTATTCTATTTCCTAACTTTTCCGCTCATCTGGTAGCATTCTGTTTCGCACACGACACCGAACGACTGCTACGAATTTATCCAACCATAGAAGACGGTACGGTATAATCTTTAATTATTTGGTTAAAAAATATGTTATAAATCCCCAAAAACGTAAATAATTTATAATATAATATGTGTTAAGTATAATGAAAGAAAAATGTGACAAAAAATTACAGAATTTTGTTGAAATAGTGAAAATAAGGTCGCCTTGCAGAAGTGTACGAGAAAAAATGTTCAGACGAAAAAAGAGCTGCGAAATACTACCGTAAGCAGATGAGCGCCGTATGCGGCAAGTGTGTGAGCAGGAGGGCAAAAACGAGAAATGGAGAAATCGTCTGGATGTGAAAGAAAAACAAAAAAGGCAAATCAACAAATATATAAAAGAAGAATTTAATTTAAAAAAAAACAATAACCACAACGAATGCCACAACAAAGTGAAATAAAAATGATGGTAGAGCTAAATTCATGCTATGAAATAGACAAATTGTGTAAAACATGTAAAAGTTGAATGTGTCCTAAGAATATAATACCACTCTGTGTACATAATATAATATAATTAATCATTCCGATAAATCCTGAAGTTAAACTGTTTCCATTGCGTGGTTTTTGAGTTAGAGGATACATATAATTAAAAGTTAAACAAGCTTAAGCACAAAGTGATAAGTGTGATAAATTATTTGTATAGTTAATATGAATAAGAAGAACGTGAAATTTTTTTTGGTTGGAAGAGTGTATCAAATAAGCCAAGGCATGGACACCAGCTGAGTGGGTGCAAATTAGTGCGTATTTCACCATTAAACGTCGAGTCTTTGCCCACCGTTGTATTGAAAATTAACACGGCCATCACTGCGCCGGCCTGAGTGAAGTTGTTGCTACGAAGCAGCAAAAATACATTTCACCGTCAAAAATGTGCCTTAAAGTTTTCAATGACTATGAGTAAACATGTTGCATAAAAAAGGACAAATGGTGATGCTAGGAAGAAATAAAATATTTTACGCTGTTTAAAAATTATAGCGGTCCTCCATGAAATGATTTACTGAAATTGCATTTTTGTTTCTTTTCTTTGCAGTTTAAATATAAGCATTTCAAGATGTCGTAATTAATTAAGAAATGGAAGCAGCATCAGAAGTTAATTAATCCGACAACAATTAGTTTAACAACTTTGTAAAATAGATTTGTATAATAATCAACGCATCAGTTACACCCATATTAATCTTAATACCCAACATTGCACAATAATAATTACACTACCAAAAACAAAACAAAATAAAAAAAAAAAAACATAAAAAAAAAATCTAATTATAATTACTATAAAAAGTACGATAAGCAAAATAAGAAAAGATGACCGAAAAAGAAATGCAAGCACACGATATGGTGAGGCGGCGCAACTGGTCGCGTGCCGTTACGCTCTACGACCAAATCCTAGAGCAAATCACTGCAGCTGTTACCGCCACCGCTATTGTCTCCGCCAACAGTAATAACACGGCTAATAGTAATAATACAGCATTGGCGCGTTCGCAAAAAGATCGACAAATCGCTTGCCTTTTGGGCCGTTGCGAATGTATGCTGGAGCTGAGCCGCTATGAGCAGTGCCTCGCCGATGCGCGTAAAGTATTGGCGTTGCTGGCCGATCAGTCGGCGGATTGTTTGGCAAGTGTATCACGTGCGCGCCGTTGGCTCGTGCATGCGCTATGCAAGCTGAAAAAATATACTGTAAGTAAAACTTCAATTTGCTTCCATTTGCAATGAACTTATATTTATATTTTAAATATTCATTGTCATTAACAGGAAGCTGAGCAGCTGCTGCGCGAGTGGATTGGCGAACTGAATGGGCATCAAAGTTTTTTAGACATTTCCAAAACATTGGAACGCTACAAATCCATCATACAAATGATAAACGGACATAAGTCCACACAGAAGATCTCACAGTCACGGCTTGAAGACGAAATGTCCATATTGGACACCAAACTCGACCATTGGGCTACCAATAACCTGCCGTTGGACAAATACAGCAAATTGCTGAGCAACAAGGGACTGAAGAAGACACGTGAAGGCGTTAGCGAACGTGGTGGTGGCGACGGACGCGGTAATAGCAACAATAGCGCTTGCAATAATGTTGGCCCCGGGCAACATAATGGTTCTATTGGTAGCGGTGGCGGCAGCAGTAGTATAAGTAGTAGTAGCAGTAGTGGAAGTGGTAGTTCCACAACAATATTGCAAAAGACAACCGATTTGTTGGCCGCGATAAAGGTGACGGGCGGCAAGCATGGCATGTCAAGTGCTGGTGGTGCCATCGAAGACAATGACAATGCCACCTACTGTTCCTACTGTGCGATCAGTTTTGAGACGCGTAATGAGTTGCGACAACATTGCCAGACTGAAAGTCATCAAAATGTTATTATGTCGTATGAGGGTAATTTTTGATTTTTATTTTCAATATAAAAAAATGTATTCTATTAAATTTGTACTTTTTTTTTGACAGGGCGCGACTGGAAGTGGCGGCCACCACCCCGCGGCTTCACTTTGGACTCATATACCCTGTGTGAGGCATACCAAGAATCACAGACATGCCACTATGGCAATCAATGCGTTGAAGCACACGGACAAGACGAGCTAAACGAGTGGAAAGAACGTTTCGAATATCGACGTATGCGCCTGCAAAAGGCCAGCGAAAAAGAGCTCTACGGCAAATCATACACCGAACAAATATTAGATCGTTGGATACAAGCGACAGCGCCCGAACGCATAATGTGCGAAAAAGTGGACGGCGTTGAGGTGCGCTGCGAGCAAGAGCTAGTGACGAGCATCAGTTCGAAGAGCTCTAAACGTGAGTGGATTTTCGTGCTGAAGTCGACGCGTGTGTTACGTGCCGTTGCGCTGTTGCAAGATGCGCACCGCAATCACTACGCCATAACTGGCATTAAAGTGGACGGCAACGCGCCGATATACGATCTTAAATCCAATCAAGAATGGGTCTCAAACACTTACAAGGCGTCATCAATTGAGAAAGACTCCACGAAGTCATCAAGTGAGTTCAACGACACAACGCTGTCAACGGCGCTTGCTAACTTGTCAACGGATGCACAAGCACCAATTTTGGAGCATAAAGTGACGATAGAATTCCACACAGACATTTATGGCACCTTTCGGCAAACAGTATGCTTTGATTTGGGCGCCGAACCATTGCTGGTGCAACAGCTTTGTGTCGATGTAGTGCCGGTTGGTGATGCTGAGCGCATTGAGGAGATTAAACGCGACATTATTAATAGTTCGGTGACGCGTTGGGATGTCTCCAATACGAATTTAGTAAAATTCGAGACCACCATTGGTACACACCTGAAGACTGAAGCCTATCTGAACGATCTGAAGCATGAGAAAGAGATGCTCGAACGCTATCCTTGCCCGCGTGCGCAAACCTTCACACTAACGCAATCGACGATTGTCGAGAAACGTCTGACGCAACATAATTACCGTTCGCGCATACACGAACTGCTGTATGTGGAGGAGATAGCACGCTACGAGCAAATCGCACGCTATAATGTGCGCACCAAATTGACTGTAACATCTAACTATATACTGACACCGGCTGGTATGGCCACCAGTACGGCGAAATTCTCGTTGACTGGCGAATTATTCGCCTTAATGCGTCTCGGCAAGGATATTTCCGAAGACACTTCAGCTGGACGTTTAATACTTTCGAATTGCTCTAGTGTTTACATCAGCGCACCGGAGGAGTTGCACGCATTAAAGGAACGCAAACGTAATGTCTACGAAGCGACCATTGAGGATAAGGGCAAAAATGTAATTTATCTCAAATTATCTGCGAAATGTGTGGAAGGCATGAATTTGAAGGCTGATACCGAAATCGAAGTTGACATACAATTCCAATTGAATCGTTTGCCATATTGTGAATGGCATAATGCAGTCGATAAAATAACCGATTTCAAAATCATATTTCCTGCCACCGAAATCGAACCGAATATCCCGTGGACGCCGAAAAAACAATGGTCCGACGCATGTGAACCGAAGCTAAATGCGAAGCAACGTGAGGCGGTGAATGCTATTACGACATCGTTGGGCATTAAATTGCCGCCCATTTTGTTGATTGGTCCATTCGGTACGGGTAAAACATATACGCTGGCGCAAGCAATCAAACAACTCTTAACACAGCCTGAAGCGAAGATTTTAATTTGTACACATTCGAATTCTGCCGCTGATTTGTATATCAAAGAGTATCTACATCCGTGGATTGAGCAGGGTTTGGAGGAGGCAACTCCATTGCGTGTATACTACCACAAACGTTGGGTGGCCACGGTGAACAGCGTAGTACAGAAGGTGAGTTTGGTTGCTTCTAGGATGTAAAAGAAATATTGGAAAAATATTAGGTCAACCGTTGTCGAGCTCGAAATATTCAATTTACTATACAAGTTAACTTTATCAGTGAAGTTGTCTATGTTTCTGCAGCAGTTCATGAACTGTAACCCTTTGCTCTGTGGTCTTTCTTAGTTGTTGTTGTTGTTGTTGTTGTTGTTGTAGCGGCAGAATTCCGCCGAATTGACAGTCCTTGGCCGGATAAAAATCCGGGTCCGTTCCGGTTACGTAGACCCGACTGTCGTGGGAACGGGTCTAAGAACCCACTTTCTTAGTAAAACGCGATGGTTCCCATTGATTGATTTTGTAGAAGTTCGCGCAAGTGAGGAAAGTTCTCTTGAGTGCCATTCACTTGGGAGTGGCCAGAAATGATTCTTTTACATATAGTTCAAGTAGCTCACGAATTTCTGTCTTACCAAGTATCCTCTGGGTAGCCAAAGAACATCTGTTTGAAGTTGAACTAAAGTGAGAAGGCGAATCATTCCTCACCAGGAAAAGCAAACAACAGTCTCGGACGAGAGACTCCAAATAGCGGCAAAAACAACCCTGAAGTAATGATACCGAGTTGACAGTTCTTTACCGGCTAAAAATCCGAGTCCGTTCCGGTTACGTAAACCCGACGGTCATAACGAGTTCCCAACAGTCTTTTTATGGAGTTTTCATTAGTAAGCTTCTAAGTTAGATATTGTAGTAGTAGTCCTATTTATTCAGACTGAACCATTTTATAGCAAAAAATATGTTCTGTATGTTAAGATTCTCCGTATAATACTAACCATCTCTTTCGATGCTATCTCAAGCCTACTCATCTGACATCCCTTTACCCATGGTCCGAACAACCTAACAACATTAAAGATTTGTAGAATGCAAGAAAGAAAATCTCAGCCTCTGACATCAAAAAAAATGAAGCTGCAAAGGTTAGACGCTAAATAGTTGTTGTTGTTGTAAGATCATCACTTCTAAAATACGTAGAACACTAACGAGATAGTCCGTTTCAACTTTCGTAGACCCCGGGGAACAGAACCCTCGAAAAACCGGTATTTATGTCAGAGATTCAAAAGTCTCCAAGAAGTCGATTGAAAATTTTAGTCTATTTCACTTTAATGGACCCAGCTATTCCGTACAGGACCATTAGGTTTTAACCAATATTTAGGAAAATGTCGTCAACTCTTTTTACCTCATAATCTCATAACATCGTTATTGGTGCTAAAGGTTCACAATTTCTCTTCAATTATAATCTGGATACTTGTAAGTTGAAGTCAAGCTTCTAAGTTAGGCTTAACCCCGAAAAGTTCGATCCTTCATATCACTTAAATCCCTGTCGAAAAAGCTGCTTTCAATCTCATTTTCTCTTCAAATTACACATAACAGTTCTTTGTATATTTTGAGTTTATCTAACCATCGGCTACTCTTAAAAGGTTTTTTTTTACAAATATGAAATCGAACAAGATTCTTTTATTAAGATTTTGCATTTTTCTCCTCCCCTTGCAGTACTGCATAACGGACGGCGCTGGAAATTTCCGCCGACCCACCGTCGAGGACATCAAAAAGCATCGAATTGTTGTGGTAACACTAAGTATATCGATGGAATTGGCCAATCTCGGCCTACCCAAAGGATACTTCACTCACATCTTTCTTGACGAAGCCGCACAGGCTATGGAATGTGAAGCAATAATGCCGCTGGCGCTCGCTAATGACAGCACGCGCATTGTACTGGCCGGTGATCACATGCAAATGAGTCCCGAACTCTTCTCCGCCTTTGCAAAGGAACGCAAATTGCACATTTCGTTGCTGGAACGTTTGTACGATCATTATCCTTCGAATTTCCCGTGCAAAATATTGCTTTGTGAAAACTATCGCGCACATGAGGCGATCATAAAATTCACATCAGAATTATTTTATGAACAAAAATTAATTGCTTCCGGCAAGCAACCGCGTCACGAACGTTTCTATCCGCTCACATTTTTCACCACGCGTGGTGAAGATGTACAGGATAAGAATTCAACTGCATTTTACAACAACGCCGAAGTGTACGAGGTGGTGGAACGAGTTTCCGAGTTGCGCCGTAAGTGGCCTGTGGCTTGGGGCAAGGTAAATGATGCCAGCATCGGCATAATGACGCCGTATGCCGATCAAGTGTTTCGCATACGTTCGGAGTTGCGCAAGCGCCGCATGGGTGGCATCTCAGTGGAACGTGTGCTGAATGTGCAGGGCAAACAATTTCGTGCTGTCTTCCTTTCCACCGTACGCACGCGCGCCACATGCTTGCCACAAATGATAAACGCTATGATGGGACAGGGCATGCATCCAGGAATGGGTGGTATGGGCGCATTGCCCGCTGAGGATGCCGATTACGGTTTCTTGAGTAACTCCAAGCTGTTGAACACGGCGATTACACGCGCGCAAAGCTTGGTCGCCGTTGTGGGTGATCCAGTGGCGCTCTGCTCAATCGGTCGCTGTCGCAAGGTGTGGGAGCGCTTCATCGAAATATGTGACGAAAACAAATCCTTATTCGGCATAACATGGTCCTACATGCGTTCGCAATTGGATGTCGTGGAGTTAAAGCGTGGCTACGTGTTAAATCCATTGGCACCTGAATTCATACCGCGCGCCATGCAACCGGAAGCGTATTTGCGCGATCAAACAGCCATGTACTTGATGGGCGCTGCAGGCGGCAATGTCGGTAATCATCACGGTGGGCCACATCCCGGCGCTGGACCACATCACGCCGGCGGACCATTGCCGCCACACGCTGCCGGTATGCTGGCCGCTGCAGCTGCAGTTGGAGGCGGCGGCGGACCAGGTGGCGCCCAAATGCAGCCACATCATGCCGCGATGGCGGCCGCTGCCAATCATCAGCAACAAATGCAAATGCAAATGTACGCGCAGCATCCAGCCGCCGCAGCCGCTTACAATGCAGCCGCTGCGGCTGCGGCAATGATGAATCAGAATATGGTATCTGGCAAAGGCGGCGCTGGCGGCCACCACTTCCCTGGACCAACACATGGTCCAAATCACATGAATATGCGCGCTTTGGGACCACATCAGCCGGGCGGTCCGCAACAGCAGCCAGGACCACCACCGCCGGGACCGCTGGGACAACAATATAACATGCGTGGACCGCCGCCGCCTCCATCCGCTGTACATTTGAATCAGCCGCCGCCACCAGGCACTGGGGGCGCGCCATCACAATTCGCCGCGCAGTACATGCCATGGCAGCAAGCGCAGCAGCAAATGCGGGGCGGACCACCAGGTAGTGGTGGAGCTGGCGGCAACTATCCACCACCAGGCGCACAGGGCCCACAATCGCAGAATCCGAACGCCAGTCTTTGGGGGCCACCGCCGCAATCGAATCCATGGAGCGCACTGCCGAACAAGCAACAGCAAATGCCACCGCAACCGCCACCGAACAGTGTGAGCGGCGGCGGTGGTGTTAGGCAAATGGGTCCACCGCCACCAAACGCGCAACAACAGCAAACGGCGGTGGGTATGCGCGGCGGTAGTGTACCGCTGCAGCCACCGCCGCCAAATACGCAGCAGCTGCGCGCCAACTCGAATGATATGGGCTACCTAGCGAAAAAGGCTTACGGGCCACATGCCGCGCCAGGCGGACCACAACAACAACCGCCACTGCCGCATGGCAGTTTTGGCGCGTACGTGGGCAATAATGCACCTCCGCCGCCGCCCAGCCAATTGCAATTGTTGAACCAACGTAATATGGGTGGTGGCATGCCGAACGGACCCATCAGTCCACTGGATCCCTATATGCAGCGTGCGCAGGGCGGCACTGGTCAGGCGGGAACGCCGCAATCAGCAAACAACTTCTTTGGCGGCGGCGGCGGTGTAAATAATATTTCAGCGCTCAGTAAGGATAGCAAAGACTTCCAGTTTCTCAATAATGTGCATATGCCGCCGCTGAATTTAGGTGGCGGCGGTGGAGGCGGCGCCAATGGTGGCGCGAACAATCTTTTCCAACCACCTGGCGCGTTGCAACCGCCTGCACCAGGCAACAACAAACAGCAGTCGCCGTCGGCGCAACGTTTTCCACAGCCGCAAGAGTATGCCGCACTACTGCCACCCAATATGAGCATCTATGACATGGCCTTCGAGCCGAAGGACTCGCAGTACAAGTGGTGTCTGAAGCTGCTCGAAACACACGGTCAAGAAGCGGTCAATAAATTCACCGAAGGTCTCGGGCAAGTGCTTAATATGCTGAATCAACAACAACAGCACCAGCAACAACATGCCCAGCAGATGAACGCGCGTGGTCCGCAAATGCAACCGCCACCACCGCCACCGCATCTCAACATCAATCAGTTGCTGCCGCGTGATCTCATGCAGCAATATATGCTGCCTGCTTTGATGGGAGGCGGCAACGCCGGCGTCGGACCACAACCACCAATGCAGCAGCAACAGCAACAACAGCAGCAGCAGCAGCGCAACAGCCTGATAGGCGGCGGCATGCATCACTCATACCCAATGAACCCCTTGGCAGCCTTGGGTAATCAACAAGGACCACAGCAGCCGCCACCACCACCATCCCTGTTGCCACCACCCACAGACGAGACGCCGCCATTGGATGGCATCAACTTTAACCAACAAATCGATTTAGCCTTCAATACTTTGTTGAATGGCAGCAATGCTCAGCCAATATTGCGCAATCTCTTCAGCAACACGGGCAATCGCGGCGCAAATAGCAACAGTTTGATGAATGGCGGCGATTTTCTGCTTGCGTCCAGCACGTCGGCATCGTCTTTGGTCAGCACGAGTACTTCGGCGTCCGGTGGTTTGGGCGGTCATGAGTCAATGCCACCGCAACAGCAAATGAAATTGTTCCCGGGCTTAGGTGGAGGTGGTGGTGCAGGCGGCAGCGCTGGTGATTTGGGTGGTGGAAATATTTTAGTTTCGGCCTTGCAACAGCCGCTCTTGAATAACATGCAGAAAGGACCAATGTTTGCGCCAATGCAGCATCAGCAACAACAGCCACAACATATGCTCGGTCAACCGCCGTCACAGCAGCAGCAGCCACCGGTTGGTGGTAGTTTCTTGGGAGGAAGTGAGTATCGCTGATTTAATTTTAATTTAGATAAAGGAATTTCGGAAACTCGAAATGCGTATTTTCGATCATTTACAATTTTTTCTGTACATATGGACATACCTTCGAAATTCGAATTAAATTTAATTATTGATAAAAAAAATATTTTGAACATACTTTCGAATTTTCGAAGATTGTTTAAATACTTGTTTTGAAATATTTAAGAAAATTTTGGTTTTATAAAAAAATTAATTTCGAACATGACTTCGATTTTATTTTGAATTTTCGAAGATAGTTTAAATACATGTTTTGAAATATTTTAGAAAATTTACGTTTTATAAAAAAAAAATGATTTCGAACATGACTTCGATTTTATTTTGAATTTTCGAAGATTGTTTAAATACATGTTTTGAAAGATTTTCATTTTAAGTTTATGCTTTACAAAAAATATATTAATTTCGAAATTCATATTCGTTTGAAAATGCTTTGTTTCGACATTTTTATGATGACATGTTTGGTTTTCGAATGATGTGGTTTTTGTACATTGCTCTAAAATTCAATATTAATATATGTTGTACATTCAATACAATTTTAATTTTTTGATTTTTTTATATTCGAGTTTTATAATTTGCTATAGTATTTATATATAATCAAAATTCTAGCTAAACCTAATTAAAAATTTGTTAATTTCGAAACATTCAAATTTTCGATATATACCTAATTTATTAAATTCCATAATTGAAAAATTATTTACTTCGACACATTTTCAAAATTCGAAATGTTTACTTTGAAGTGAAATAAAAACTAAATTTGATTTCGATGATTGGATTTTCGAATTTCGAAAATTTTCACACTTTATAGAAATACAAACCTTTTGAATGATTTAAATACAATTTTACAAAGTTTCAAAACATTTTATATGAATTTCGAAAATTTTCGAAGTTAAAATTTTTTACATATTAGTTGAAATGCAAATGTGGCTGAAATTTTACAAATTTTTCGGAACATTTAAGCTGAGTTTCGCAATTATTCGAATTTTCGAAATCAATATTATTTTTGAAATGCAAAAGTATTTGAAATATCTAGAATATTTTTTACGAATTTTTAAGCTATTCGAATTTTCGAAATGTTTATATTTTATTGAAATTCGCAATTATTCGAATTTTCGAAATCTATATATATGTTTTGAAATGCAAAAGTATTTGAAATATCTAGAATATTTTTTACGAATTTTTACGTTATTCGAATTTTCGAAATGTTTTTATTTTATTAAAATTCGCAATTTTCGAAATCAATCTTATTTTTGAAATGCAAAAGTATTTGGGAAATCTAGAATATTGTTTACGAATTTTTAAGGTATTCGAATTTTCGAAATATTTATATTTTATTGAAAGTCAAACCGTTTGAATGAACCAAATGCAATTTTAAAAATTTTAAAGAACATTTAATATGAATTTTCGAAAATTTACGATTCGCAATATGTATATAAAATAAGTTGCTAATATATCGCTCATTCCTTTAGATTCCTTATTGAATAGCAAAGATTACTTGCTAGGCGGCGATGACAGCATACTCAGTGGCGGCTCGAGCGTACCACTCTACCGACGTCAAGCGATGGGAAACGGCAGTTTGAGCAACAGCATCAGCTCCAGCGGTCAAAACCACAGCCACAACAGCGGTCACAATAACAGCTACAATAATTTGGGCGCACATACGGCGACAGGCGGCGGTAGCAGTAATAACAGCGGACATTTATTGCCACCACCCGACAACATACTCACAGGTGGCACCACTGACATACTAGCCGGACTGAATACGAGCGCAAGCAACCTGATTGAAGCGCTGTTCCAGACGAACGCAACAACTAGCTCGGCGCCCACCACATCAATGCCGAATAATACAATTACAACGAGTACCGGTTTGGAGCAGCAACATCAACCACAACCGACACAACAACAAACTGCCGGCGGCAATAACAACACCAGTTCGTTTCAAAAGATGTTTAACAGCTATGACATTTACGGCTCGTCGGCAGCTACAGCGAAAAAATACGAATTGGATTTGTTTATGCGCGACCATCCGCTGGGTGGCGGCGGTGGTGCTGGCGGTATGGGTAGTGTTGGCGCTGGTGCTGGCAATGTGGCTGGCGGTAATAGTAGCGCTAATGATGCACCGCTTACGAATAATCATCAGGCGCATTATCACAACAACAACGCCGATAGTCGCAACAACACCACTTACGCGGCTGTGCTTAGCCAAGGACAACATCATCAACAGCAGCAGCAACAACAACATCAGCAGCAGCAGCAACACCACCAACAGCAGCAGCATCATCACCAACAACAACAGCAACATCACGCCATACAGCAACAGCAACAACATAATAATTTCCATCATCATCATCCAAGCGGTCATCACGTCGAACCGCCCACAAGCGCTGCACCAGGTAGCGGCCTTGGCGGCGCTGGTGCCGGCAGTGGTAATACTAGTAGCGGTGGTGGTGTTGAAGTGGAGAAGGACCTCTTCGCCGCCATACGTGAACTGGGTCAAGGCACAAATGGATTCTATAATTATTTTCAATAAGTTTTGCTGCAGTCAAAGTCTTACCATTCTTTGGTATGTGTTGGCAGTGTGGTGAATTTCTCATTTTGAATTGTTTTGTGGGGCTTGTTGGTGTGAGTGTTGTTAACGTCGTAAGCGTTATTCGTTGCACAGCACAGACGGCGATGTAATGATGTAATAGTGTTGTGGGCCCGTTGCGCGTTGTGCTAAAAATATACGCCGGCAGTCAGTGCGTACATTGGTGGGTTAAAAATATACAATGGCCGTGCTCTAGTGCGTGGTGGTGACAATTAACAACAGTGCATGTGTAGTTACATTTATTTAACGTTAATGAGGTATTGTGCTCATTTTGCTTATGGTGCACACAAAAACTGTCATCTTAGCTGAGATTCAGCAGCTAACGTTGATTATATGTGCATGTGGATTAAAAAAAACAACAAGTAGTGGTGAATTTTAAAGCAAACCAAAAAGTGACTTTGGTATTCTGATATAAATATGCTTGGAGAATTTATTTTTGAGAAGTTAGCATACATTTAAAATTCGAAATTGCTATTTAATTTGTAGCTAACCACAAAATATTTTTTTAACCACAAATATAATGCTCTTCCTACCTTCCCTGTGAGGAATGTAATTGTAGGTCAATATTTTAGACATATTTTGATTTTATTTTTGGCAAATTAGTACTTTATTGGCAGTTAACCTCAAAAAATTTCGATCTACGACAAATGTAAAGTTCTTCACACCTTGCCAATAAATTTTCAACATTGTTTATTACTCATAATGTAAATTTCAATTTTAATTTTTGTCAAATTAGTATTTCACTGGCGCCTAACCTCAAAAACTTTAAGCTAGCTACAAATGTTTAAGCTCTATCTACCTCCCTTTTAAATGTAAAATATTTAATACACATTTCAGACTATAATTTTTGGCCAAATTAGCATTTTACTGGCACCTAACCTCAAAATATTTCGGTGTACTAAATATATAAAATTCTATATGACTTCCCTATATACGCACAATAATCTTTTTTACGCATAGTGCCAATTTCCGCTTCCATTTTTGCCAAATTAGCATTTTAGTGGCACATAACCTCAAAACAATTTCTGTTAACCAAGGCAATTTGTTAACATAAAAGTGTCTTTTCTGGCTATAGTACCTCGAATACCATTGTAATTCGTCAAACTTAATTTTTTTTTTTAATTTTGCTCAAAAACTGTTTTTTTTTTTGTAGTTGCTTTTTGAAAATTCCAGTTTCCTTATACTTGCTTTCGGCCACCTGCAGCATATCAACATGGTTCATAAACTTTCTAAGCAAAAAAGAAAAAATCATTGCCTCGCTTGCATTCATCTTTGTTTTTTTATACTTAAGCCACTCATGTCTCCGCCACCTCACCGGCTTCAAAACCCTTAATTTTTGCACAAGCACTTGTCTTCCCTCCTTTTCACACCAATTTTGCTATAATCATTGTATATGTAATTTTTTTTATTTTTATTATTAATTTTAAGTTTAGTTTGTCGCTTTTTAAAGAATGCGAGTATTAAGTTATTCCTTAATTTAATTGTAAAGAAAGCCAATATTAGCGTAGAAAGCGTGAAATTGTTCGGAAGACACATTTCTGTAAATGTGTGCTTGTAAAAATATATTTTTTTTAAACTTCGCCAAAGGATTTTTTGAACGATTGAGTTTTCAAGTACATTTCGAAAGTGACTGTACGCACATACACACATGTACATAGCACTGTTAACTCCGTGGCGCACAGCGTCGGACAGGCCACCACTTGGCGCAACGCACGGACGCCTTCGGCACTTTACGAACACACGCCTCGTACGCGCCCAAATGATTTACATATAAATATATAAATAATAATGCCTAGTTTTTAGTTTAAAATATTACATATTATATATATATAAATATATACATTATATACTTGAATGAATATTAATAATAATAACAACAAAGAAAATAATTAAAAAAAGTGAAAACATTGAAAAATCTAAATTGTAGCAAAAGCATGCAAATTGTTTCGGAGCCGAGCGTTGCGACTTGCAACGAGGAAAGTTAATCAGAGGCTCTGTAGCCTTTTGCGCCGCTCTTATTCGCAACGCGCTCCAATGCATGTTGACTTTTATATATAACTATATGAAAAGAGATATGTGTGTATATATACGTGCATATATATATATATATATATATTGATGTATTTATAACTTTATAATTAATCTGAAATATACATAGTATATATAATAGCGTATATATGTATATGTATTATATGTGCGATAATTAAGTAAATGTTTACTTTAATTTAATGCGTTGCGTGCATGCAAATACATGTGCTTACATACATTATATGTGTATATTTGTTGTAAGTACAGTAGGCGTAAAGGCGTTACAGTGGGAAAGGCGTTGAGGGCTGGTTCGTTGAAGGTAGTGCAAGGCTGATAAGGTTCAGGCACTAAGGTTATTAGTGACTATGATTGCTGGCAATATATTTTTTTAGAAAGGAAACTAATTTGTAAAATAGCTAAAGCGTGTTTTCAACTCGAAATTTTAAATTTTTTGTTTATCAAAATAATAAGTTTTTTTCGTAATAATAATATATATATTTTTTCATAGTAATATTTTTTCATAAAAATTTTTTTTTATAAAAATATTTTTTCATAATAATATTTTTTCATAATAATATTTTTTTTTTATAAGAAATTTTGATTTACTTTTTTGTACAATGATGCGCCGAAAGAACAATAAGTTTTTTTATTTAAATTTAAAAAAATAAAAATGTTTTAGCAAAAACATAATTTAGTAAAAACAATAACAACAAAAGAATAACTATCAAATTTTTATTTAATCATGAAAGAAATGAAAATATTTTCAAGAAAAAAATCAAAAAGAAAACAATAAAAACAAAAAAATATATATAAATAAAAAGGAACATTTAAATTTCAAAAATTTCATCGGAAAAAATATATTAAAACAAATATATGCAATTTTTAAATAAATTACAATTAACTTATAAAATTAAATTAAATTTTATGATTAAATACATTTTTTAATGAAATTTCTTATTTTTTATTAAATTTAACTTATTGAATAAAATATTTTTTTTGTATTATTTTTTTAAATAATTCTTTTAAACCAAAATAAATGATTTTTCTATTGACAACAATATGCAATTCTTAAATTAAATGAAATTATGAAATTTATTAATTTTTGAAATTCAATAATTTAATTTAAAAATTTAATTATATGTGACCTGGTCTACGAAAAGGGGGCTTAGGTGTCAAAAAATCAATTTTTTTTTTTTTTAAATTTTTTTTTTTTTCAAATTTTTTTATTTTTTTTATTTTTTATTTTTTTTAATTTTATTTTATTTTTTTTTAATTTTATTTTATTTTTTTTTATTATTTTATTTTTTTTTTTTACACCTAAGGCCTCTTTTCGTAGACCAGGTCACATATTAATTTATTTAAATTCAATAATTTTTCCAATTCTTAAATTAAATGAAATTTTAAAATTAATTAGCTTTTTAAATCCAATGAACAATTTAAATTAAATAATTGTTTTAATGAAACTAACAAATTATTTAATTTTTGTATCAATTGAATTTTATAAAAATTTGATTGTAAGCAATTGTAATATAATATCATTTTCTTTTAAATGTTGATGTAAAACTTTTATATTTCTTTAGAATTAAAATAATTATTTAAAATTTTAGTTTTTGTATTTTTTTTAGTTTTTATTTTTATTTTAATTTTTATTTTTTAGTTTTTATTTTTTTTTCAGTTTTTATTTTTTTTTAGTTTTTAATTTTTTTTTAGTTTTTATATTTTTTTTAGTTTTTATATTTTTTCTAGTTTTAAGTTTTTATAGTTTTTATATTTGTTTTAGTTTTTATTTTTTTTAGTTTTTAATTTTTTTAGTTCTTAATTTTTTTTTCGTTTTTATTATTTTTTATTTATGATATCAATAGATTCTGATTGATTAGGAAATTACTCTTTCGCTAAGCTATTTATTAAATATGTAAAATTTTTCGTTGGTTTGTTTTTTTTTAATAAGAGTACTTTCTTCAAAATTAATAATTTTTTTCCAAATAATTAATTTTTTTAATTAAAAATTTTTTTAAATAAAATTTAAATTTTTTAATTAAAATTACTTCAAAAAACAAATTTTTTTAAGTGTTTATGTTTATTAATTCTTATTTAATTTCTTTCTAAAATTAATGATTTTTTCTCGCAGTAATATTTTTTCGAAATTATTGTTTTTTTTTTTAAAATATATGGTTTTTAAAAAATTAATGGTCTTTCCAATTTTTTTTTTGTTTTTTTTTTCATAAAAATTCATTTTTTTTTTTCGAAATCAGTGTAAAAACGCATAGAAATTTATGTTTTTTTTTTAAATTAATGGTTTTTCCAAATTTTTTTTTTGTTTTTTTTTCTTCAAAATTTATTTTTTATTTTTCGAAATCAGTGTAAAAACTTTATCGAAATTGATGTTTTTGGTTTTAAAATTTAAAAATTAACGTTTCATATTCAAAAATTATTATTTTTTTTTTCAATAATTCAAAATTTTTTTCAATAATAAATAAATTTCTCTTTTTCACATTAATTTTATTTCAAATTTTTTCAAACAAAATTTTTTTCCATAAATTTATTAAAATTTGTTTCCAAAACTCAATTTTTTTTATTAATTTGCTATTATAATAACGTATTTAAATAATTATCCAATTATTCAAGATTACGTATTTTTTAACTAATTATATTTGTAATTTTTATTTTGTATATCTTAAATAATTGCTTTTTGTATAATAATTATTTAACTAAATTTTTTTATTATAAGATTTTTAAATCAAATTTTTTTGTTATAGTTTTTTAAATTAATTTTTTTGTTATAGATTTTAAATTAATGTTTTTTAATAATTTTTTCAAAGTTTTTTTTTTAATATGCGTTTTGTTTTTAAAATTAATATACCTTATTACATTTTTTAATTCACTTTTTTTTAAATTAATGTTTCTTCCACCAAATATGACAATATTTTTCAATAATAAATATCTTCTTTTTTTTTAAATGACTTTAATTTTTTTTCAAATGACTAATTTTTTTCGATAAGTTTACATTTTTTCTAAAAATTACTATTTTTTTCAAAAATTAATTACTTTTTTTTGAAAATTAGTATTTTATATAACTTTATATGTATATTTTTAATTATTTCACATGCTACAGTTAGTTTTTTGTTGACTATAAATATAATAATTTTTGCGCCTGTAAAGTAATTTTTATTTCTTTCATATTATTTTAGTTTTACTATAGTTATTTATTTTTATTCTGTATTTAATTTTTTATTTCAAGTTAAATATATTAATTTATGATCTCAAGCATATGTATATTTTTTGGAGTAATTTAAGTAAAATTTTTCCCAACAACTAACCGCAAATGAACTTAATTTTCTAAAATAAAACTATAAAGCAACAAATAGTTTTATAACCTGAAAAAAACGTGAACTTACTGCCTTCAGCAACCGGCCAAGTGCTTGCCGTCTTAACGCATGCCTTACCTACAGCTCTACGCGTGTAATGAAAAGAAAACACTTATTTAGTAAAGAAATTGCAAAGATCGCCCGATTGTGAATAAAAACTGCAAAAAATATATATTTAATTTATAATTAATTTATTTTTTTTTAATCAAAACATAATTTAGTATTTATTTTCAATTAACTTTTCAGCAATTACAAAAAAAATATCTATGTATATGGCATAAAAAATAATTTCATAAAAAAATAATTTTATAAAAAATAGTAAAATCCAAAAAAATAAAAAAAAAAATGTAAAAAGTGGTGAAATTTCTTAGTTGTAGCGCAAACAATTTCAAATATTGCATAACTGAAAACAAAAACAAAAAAACTTTGCATAATATGTATGTACGTAGCAAATAATTTACAAATGCTAAGTGTGTAATATAAAAAACAAGTAATGTTTAAAGTAAAATAATTGATAAGCCTACAAATAGGAGCAACAAAAAATGTATGTAGGCGTGCAACTAACACTATTTCAAGTACATTAAAATTAAATAAAAACAAAAATTGAGAATATTTACGTTTTACGTGAAAAATGTATGCAAATATATATAAATATATAAATAAATACATACATATATGTAAGTTTTTAACGTGTCGTCACTTGAATATATAAAGGTAGTTTTAATGGAAAAACAGAAAATTACTGTAAACAAAAAAATGTAAAAGAAAACAAAAAATTAAAACACAGAAAAAAACTGCAAAAACTTATAAATTTAACACTTAAACACAAAAAAAAAAAAAAACAAAAACATAAAACTGCTGTAAAATTTATACATACATATATGATTAAAACTAGTTTAGCATAAATTTTCATAAACATTTTCAAGCAAGAAAAACAAAAACAAACAAAAAGTGAAGAAAAACATAATTGCGTAAAAAAATTGTATTGAATTATATTAAAAATAATAATTAAATTGCATTGCAAATTATTGTTTGATTTAAATTTATAAAAGAAAAATATGTTAGCTACTAACTAGTTACAACAAAAAAAAAATCAATAAATAATTACTGAAGACGAAAAGCAAGGTTTTTGTATGCTGCAGCGCATATGGCGAAAATTTATATATTTAAATATGAAATTACAACTACTTTTATTGCAAAAAAAAAACAAGAAAAAAAGCAAAAAAAAAACTATGTTCTATATAAATATAATTATAAATGTAATATTTAATTCGTAATTTTTTAGTTTTAATGTGCAGCGTAAATCGGCCGCACGCGCTGAACTCAACGGTTTAAGCGTGTACCACACAAACACACACACACATACACACTCTAGACATACATGTGCACATAAAACAGTTTAATTCTTATATAAATATTATATTTACGACTACACACAAATGCATACACACACATACACTTACATATAATATATATTTGTAGCAACAATACCAACACATGCATTGATTATAATTAATTAAAAATATATATTATATAATTAATTAAAATACACATACAACTACGATTTATTATTTTTTACATGTTTATTGCATATTATTACTATTATTCTTGCTATTTCTTACATTAATTCTTAATTCATTAATTAATTATAAATAAAAAGAACTCTATTATTAAAAAGTAAAAATACAGCAACAATTTAAACCGTTTTTTAAAATTATTGTCATTTGCTTCAAGTAAAAACTAATTAAAAAAACATAAATTATAAATAGTAAACGAAAAAGTGCATAAAAATAAAAACAAAAAATTTTAAAACAAAAAAAAAATATGGCTAATGCAAAAAAATGCGTCTGCGTATGGCAGGGGCTTGGTAGTCTTGGTTTGCTGAAAGCATTTTGCACAGTGTGCAGTTTTTAGGCGAAAAAAAATTATAAAAAAAGAAACAAACTGGTTTGAAAAAAATCATTTTCGGGATTTTATGATTAGTTGAGGATGACGGCTGAGTTTGATTTAAAAAAATTAAAAAAAATTTTGACTTTAGAAAGAAAAGTAATTTAGATTTTAAAATTTTAAACACAACATTTTCAATAAAAATGCGCGATGCAATATTTTAAACTTGTGTGCTTGAAAAAGAATTGGAATATATTATTTTTTAAACATTAATGAAAAATTCGAATATAAAATATTTTTCAAACTTTAATGAATAATGCGCGATTCAATATTTTGAAACTTTTGTGCATAAAAAAGAATTCGGACATATTATTTTTTAAACTTTAATAAAAAATTGGAATATAATATTTTTCAAACTTTTATGAAGAATTCGAATATATTTTTTTACGAAGAAAATCTGGGAACATTCTCCTTATTTATTATATTTTTTAATTAATGACAGTAAATTATTGTTTTTCAATCATATTATTTTTCAAAGTCAGTAATAATTGATAGCAAATAAATTCAATATTTTTATTAGTTATTATTTTTAATTATTATTTTTAATTATTTTATTTTAATTTTTTTATTATTTTTTTTATTATTTGTTTTTATTAATTTTTTTATTATTTTTTTTAATAATTTTTTATTACATATTTTTTTATACTAATGACCGTAAATTATTACTTTTTTAATAATTTTTAATGACTTATTTTTTTGTTAATTATTACTTTTTTTTTATTAATTATTATTTTTTTTTTTTAAAACTTTTTATCAATTATTTTTTTATTAATTATTTTTTTATTAATAATTTTTTTTATTAATAATTTTTTTTATTAATATTTTTTTAATACTTATTTTTATTAATTTTTTATTAGTTTTTATTAATTTTTCAAACCCCCTTTGCAAACTAATTACAGTTTTTCTTTAATAATTTAATCGAATATTTTAAATAATAAAATCTTCCAAATATTTTACAAAAAAATATTAATTTATGCAAAAACAATCAAATATTTCTGAAATAAACTAATTTACAAGAATCGAATTATTTTTATTTGAGGTAAATAAATTATTGTTTCTTAGTTCAAGGTCAACAATAATTGGTGTTAATACTAATAAACTAACTTTAATTTACTAAAGAACATTTGAGCCACTTATTACAGTTTTTAAACAATCATATATTTTAAATTATACAACCTTACCTTATTCTGAATTTCCAAAGATAAATATAATTGTCAAAAACATACATAATTTAAATTCAAATTCAAATTTTTCAAAAAAATTCAAGTTTAAAGAACTTCAAATTTTCTAAAAAAAAAATCCAAGCTTTTCAAAAAGAGTTAAAGTTTGAAAAAAATTCAAATTCTTCAAAAAAAAAAAAATCAAATACAGAGTTTTAAAAAAATTCAAATTAAAAAAAAATTAATTAATTTTTTTGAAACATTTTTGAACTTTTTTTTTTTTTTTTTCTGATAGAATTTAAAAATTTTAAAACAATGTAATTATTAAAAATATTTTTTTTGACATTTTTCTAAATTTTTTTCTTTTTTCTAATAGAATTTATTTAAAAAAAGACTACAAATTACTCAGCTGTCGAAATAATTATATATGCTAACTAACTTCTTAATTCAAACCAGAAGCTGTCTTCAAAAAAAAAAAAAAATTATAATAAAAATAAGGGAAGAAGTTATATAAATATATTTTATGGAATCTTAAAATGTAATAAAAATTTAGCAAACGCTGCGCGTCTTTTTTGTGTAAGAACTATTCTCTCGGTCGTAAGAAATGCTTTTGGCATGCGAATCTTTTAAAGAAAGAATGCTATAGAAAAAATTTTGAATAAAATAAAAGCTAATGCAAGTAAATAATAAAATAAAAACAGTGTATATGCAAAAATGTTAGAGCAAGTAAAAATATGAATATATATAAAATGAAAATGTGTATTGTAAAACCAAGAAAAATAAGAATTAATTATAATATAAAGTATCTACTTAAAAGTAACAAAAACAAAACAACAAGAATTAAGTATAGCTACAAAATACTATTTATATGGATTTCTGTAATTTTAGTAAAAAATATAATTATAAAAAAATTTAAGCAAAAGATAAAAAACAGCGAATACGCAAATAAAAAAGATCCCACAGGGACAACCAAACACAGCATTTTATATTTTGGCGTTGACTACCATCAGACATATACTTCAAATAATGAAAAGGCAATTTTATTTTCTACATTCTCTTATTTTTTATTAAACTTATCATTATAAAGGCGTAAGAAATCTCTTAAACTACGTTTGCGCATCACTGAGAAGACAAAACATGCACATTGCCTCCAAACGCTCAAACAGGTACATTTAAGCTCGAGAAGTCCTCCTTTAGCTCATCGTACAAATCTTTGTAGTCTTGATGTTCGCGCACCAACAATGCCACTGTGCCACGTTTTACACCCATAGCAGCACCTAAATCGGCGCGGCTGGGTGTATAAGCGTAAGGAATGCCTTTCTCTTCGCAGACGGCAGGCAGATGGCACATAATGTCAATGGGTGTTACGTCGCCAGCAAATATGCAGATGCTAAAAGACATAAAAGTTAAAATATTTGAATTATTAGATGTAAAAAAACAAAATTCTTAACATATTTTGGATGAGTCTACGCATTTTTGCGCAAATTTTGGCTTTGGCAATTACTTACCCGGTTTCACCTTTACGCAAACGTGTTTGTACATCTTTCAGGCCATTACGTAGGAAGGTTTTATGTTTCATTGCCTTTTTAATAAGTTTATAGCACTTTTTGGCCATTTTACGTGAGGCCATTGGCTGTGAAATACTGTTCACATATTTCAGTTTATCGTCATAGCTATCCTCCTCTTTAACCGACACATTCGCTACGGAAACCACAGAGGCATCCTGATCAATCGGTTCACTCTTGACTTTTACCATTTTTATGTTATTTAATTAAAATGTGTTAAAGAAATGAAGATAAATATATTAAATTCTGGTTGTAGCCGTAAACACGTGAAAATTGACAGTTTAATGTCAGTGCGATTTGACAAGTTGTTATCTAGAATAAGCGCCGCGACGTGTTGAAAAATGAACGGCGCTGAATATTTGTGCGTCACAGTGTTGCATTAATTTTACCAATACCGCACAATAAGAAATAGTTTTTTTGGAAATGAAAAAACTTAAACGTGTTTTGAACGTTCTTTAACCACAATGCGCATTGCATTTGTAATATTTTCAAAAATTTATTACAAAGGAAACAACATCTTAATGCTTTGATTCTGCATATATTTTCCGTTTGGTTACATTTCGTCAGTAGCCTTTACATGCAGTTGCGGCAACTCTTTTATCCCTTTTGTCAATAACCGTTCGGTCTGGTTACACTCTTGTCAAACGCAGGGCGCAGGCGAACGACAAAAGTAGAGTCACTCGCAGCCAGCCATAAGTGCAGAAAATATACAAAAGAATTTGAATTCAGATAGAAAATTCGCGAGAATCAACATTATACTATAAAAGTGAACCCGATTAAAACGAGGACTAAATATTAAACAATAAGAATTGTTTAATAATAGTGTTTTACAAGTTTTCACAAACGCAAGAAATTAACTACAGAACAAAATGAGTGCTGGTGGCATGGGAGAGAAAAGAAAATTGTCGTAAGTAGAGAAATTGGAAGTAACAGCCATTGGCAGCGACCGTGGCCGCGGCAGCAAGTTAAGAACAATGTGTTGTAAAAAGTGATTCTTTTCATAAATAAGAATATGACGTTTGTGGGCGGCGACTGCAAAGCAGCTGCAATTTTTTTAAAGCTTGAAAAACGTTAAAAGAGAATTGAAAATAAATACATGCATATGTTTCGAAGTAGCAGCTGCCTACCGCAGTTACAGCGGCGTCGACTTAAAAGAAATGGCGAAAAGAGAGCAGCGCTCTGCTGATGCGAACTTTCTTGGCATCGGCGTTGACGCCGACTTTAATTGATTTTCCATACGAATATGCGGTTCTACATGTTGGCAGAAGTTGATTGCTGGCAAGCTGGCGCTGGGTTAACTGGGTTGTTAAACGGGTGGTCGGGTGGGTGGATTAACAGTTTGGTTGTTGATGATGGCGCAGATGCGTGTTGCAAATAAAAAAAATTAGGAAAACAAAGTGGATAAGGGAATTCCGAAAGATGCTTTTCAAAATATGAATTACAATAAGAAGCAAGGGTCATGTGAAGTTTTGTTTGTTTTAGGTAGAGAATATGTTTGTAAATTTACAGCCAAAAATTTGTACTTAAAAAGTAAGTACTATGAGAAAAATAGAATGCGCGGTATGACAAGACTGCTAACTGCAGTAGCAATGGGCAACCTTGGCATTTATAGAAATCGTCATAAATTGTGCCAATTGGGTGGTAGTAAGCAATTACAAGTTGTGGTACTAAAAGTCTCTTGAAAAATCCTAGGCATTCACACACATAATTGCAGTTATCATAACCGCTAATGTTTCCAATTTTGTAGAAAAAATAACGAAATATCGACATATGTATATTAAGTATTTGGCTTTGTCTTACACATTTTTGAAAATTACTATTTGTACCTAAATCCATAGTTTTGTATCGCATATAACAAGCGAATCGCTTAAATTTGAAACAGATTTTGCTGTCTGGTTTCCTATCATATTCTATTCCTAATCATTTTGCAGTGGTTTAGTCATTTCTCGGCTATTTGTTTTATTACTTGTTGCTAATATTCGTGTCAAGACTATCACTGTTACAGTGGTTTGTATGTTTGTGTAAAAAAATAAAACAAAAACAAAAGCATTCACGAAAAGATTAGCGTCTAAACAATTATTGTACTGTTTCGCCTTATCGCTGTTACAGTGTGCGCATCAAATTGCAGATAGAGTGTGGTGAAAAACGTCAAAAATATGCAGCAAAATTGTGTTTCTAGCAAACACCTGTCCGTCCAGCCCATATTTGTCGGGGCCATATCGCTATAATCGTTCTAAACATGCGCAAATATGGATATGTACATACATATGTACATACTTTCATTTATGCTACATATTTACCTCATATATGGTTCAAAAACCCTTGTGTACTGTGTGGTTAGAATGTAAATTCGTAATTATTTTATTTATTAATGAAAGAATTCTTTGCATACACACCAACATATAAACATCAAATGTGTGCTCTTTATGTCAGGTGGTTTGCCAATAACCTTGTACAGTACTTTGGTTCTCAAAATCCGCACAGCCTTACGACCTTTGATAAAGTGCGATTAGTTAAAGGAAAGCATGCTTAAATCTACTTTTAAACATTTTAGTTTTTTGTTAGTTGTAGCTGAATTCAAGTGCACTTTAGCTTGTTCTAGTTAGTGCATATCATAAATGTTGTTGACGCAAGTTCAGTGTTTCCACCTGTTGGTTGTTCACTGATTGGGTTAACATTTTATGCAAATCAAACTCTAAAATATAAGTAGCAACTACGGAAACGATTTGGACATGGAAACATTATTTACCCGCTGATATTTAACACGGATTGTTTCATATCACCAATAAATATGTGATACAGCACCACATTGACTTCCCAAAATTATTTGGTGTACCCACATTTACACATATGTAGGTACTTTTATATGTATGCATATTTACCAAAATCCACATAGCGTACATTAGCAACGCTGCAACCTCTGCAACCATCGACCGCGCTCGTTTCAGTGTCAATGCTACTCAACAAGGTCGTGGGCTGGAGGATTGAGAGTACGGTAAAATGGGCGGTACCAGTCATCAATGCCGTCACCAAGGGCTACACATATCAAGCGTGGCACTCGGAGAAAAAAAAGAAAATTGCAAAAGGCGCTGCTGCTGTCGTCGCGCTTGCTGCCACTGCAGCCGTTATTTAAACTTTTCCGCTGCCACATTCCTTGAATACAACAGAATACAACAGCGAGCAGCGCGAAGCGTCCAATCTGCGCAATGCAATAATTTTCTATGGCGTATATGCACATAATTTTAATATATTTATTGTAATAGGCAAGCACGCTGTTGTGGAACCCCCTCCCAGCTCAACGATAAGCAAATTTGCATTGTATTGTTTGCTTTCTATTTAAGTACAAAACTTTTTATTTGTATGCAAACATGTACAAAAAACATTGCAATTATATATGTATTTATGTATACATATATGTAAAAATATAAAAGTATGTTTGCGCTGCAGTGAGTCATCGGGGGACTTCACGAAAGTCTATTTGGCAACTTGCAGATATTTGTGTTACATACACTATGCCATAAAAGTGTGTGCATTATAGTTAAAATTTTGTGTAAAGTGTATAATTAATAATTAATATATTAAATTGTGCAATTTATGTAAAATTTTTAGAAAACAAGAAAAAACGTTAACTTCAGTTGCACCGAAACTATAATATCCATCGCAGGCTCATGTTTTCTTTACAAGTACTTAATTTTGATCGGTCAGTTTGTAACAGTTCGTGGCAAAATGTATAATAGACACGAAATGGGGCCTAATTTGATGATAACAAATAATCAAATGGTTTTAGGAATGTCCAAAATATCACTTTTACAGCTGCACTGCAATGCAATCAATTAAAATTACAAATGTTCCGCATTTTATAATCAAATGTTGCTGTGCATGCATAAAGATAAAGTACTCAAACGTTTTCCACTTGGTGTGTATGCGTTTTATATTAATTAAGCTGTTATTGCCTCGTGGCTAACTAACTTTGTACCTAAGAATTGAACTATTCTGTGTAAAAGCCGTACGTAAAAATGTGTGTGTGTGTGTTTGTATGGTTGCTTTGTGTTATTTGAGGCTATAATTAGCCATATATCAAATATTTAGCACTGATAAGCGTTGCTAATTAAGCCTTTTGCTATAAATTAAAAGAAATCGCACGTTATCGGCACGATGAACTAAGTGTAGTTTCTCAAAATAAGGTATTTACGTGTATAAAAGCTGTTTCCCTATAAAATAGTTGCACAAGATTATTTATAAATTGAAACAAATGCATTTGTTAGCATTTTTTCCACACTTTTCAGTTTTCTTGTGGCTATTGCGGTTAGCAAAGGCCGGTCTACCCCTTGACTAGCGTCTCAATATCATCAATCACATCAGATGCTCATTCGTTGCTTACAATTTTCCATGTGATTCTTTTTTCTCTCATCCATATTTTGCAATTCTTTATTATACACTTTGTTTACATTGCATTGTATTTTGATCTATGTTTATACATAAATGCATATGTAGATACATATGCAGTAATGTGTATATGTTTTTAGCTATACTTGTCATGTTTGGGGCATTGTGGGCTAACAAAGCCAGCGTTATGCTGAAAGTCAAGTGCATGTCGTGTACTAGGCTTTAGTTCCTTGTTTGTGTGTGTGTGTGTGTTGCGTCGTGTATGCAAATATTTGTTTTAATTGATTTTATGAATAAACTGTAACGTTGGCAAGTTATTGCCGCGCAGTGGTTAGGGCGCTTTATTGTCTTCAATAAAAAGTACCATAAAATCGTTAATTTATATTGCCGGGATTTCCGTTTCAAAGTCAGAAGATTTTGTTGAAAGCAGTATGCTTGGAATTTACATGCGAAATATGTGCTTTTCTCTTACTTTTTTTATCATATAAATATTGACTTAGAAATTTTTTGTTTAAATGCAAATTTATTCAAATTCGCTTTCCATTTTCAGTACATCGGGCGATTCTCTATATCAAATATTGGGACTTCCTAAAACAGCTACGGCTGATGACATTAAGAAGACTTACAGAAAATTAGCACTTAAATACCATCCAGATAAAAATCCAAATAATACCGATGCCGCCGAAAAAGTAAGTTTTAGATATGATTTGTTGTTGAAAATAACTGTTTATTTTTAGTTAGAGGTAGATTTCAAATTTTTGAAAAAAAACGTAAAACTTTTTTTCAAAAATATAAATATGTTGTGTTCACAAATATTTAGCTAAATATTATAACTATTGTATATCAGCAATATTATAACTTATCAGCAATTTTTATTAGCTGAATTAGTAATTTTATTGTATAATGCTAGTTTAATGCTAAATACTTGTTGTTTCAGCTCACTACAAATAAAAATTATTGCGCTGAATTGATAGCAATTATCTTTCTATTGCGCTGAATAAAACTTAAATTCCTCTCGAAATGCTGCTAAAAATTAAAAAAAAATTATTTCAAATAGTAGTAAAGTTAGAGGTGGAAAAATAAATATTTTTCTTAGCTGAATTGGTTATTTTATTGTATATTGCCAGTGTACTGGTAGATACTTGTTATTTTAGTTCACTAAAAATAAAAATTATTGCGCTGAATTGTTAGCAATTGTATTTTTATTACGCTAAATAAAATTTAAGATCACTCCGATAGTGTTACTGTTAATGATTTGTAAAACAAAAATACTAATTTCTTAAAAGTTTGTAGAAATGATTAGCTGAATTGCTTTAAAACATTGAATTTGCTGCATAAAAATTCAAAATTTAAAGTTATAGGTGTAAAAATAATATTTGCTCAGCTGAATTGGAATTTACGAAAAGTAATATAGATTTGTTATGCAATGAACTGCTGCTGAAAACTTGAAATTATATTACAAATAGTAAAAAAGTTAGAAGATGGAAACATAATATTATTTTGAATGCTGAATTTGAATTTATAAAAAAATATTAAATTTTGCTGTATTGTCTTAAAACAGCAGTTGTTATAATTTTTGGTATGAAATGACAATAAAAATGCTGTTAGTGGTTGACTTTGTTTAGCAATTCTTTAAAAAAGTATTAAAAATAACAAAAACGAGTTGACAACATTAGTTCAGCTACGCTGAATAAATGTCAAGTTATTAATTTACATATATGTATTAAAGTAACCGCGTAAGCAGTGCCTACGCCAATAAAGAAAAAGAATAGATAGATAATTTCAAACTAATACACTTAGTTGCTGAATGATTCCATATGTACATACATATGTATGCATGCATGTACATATGTATGTGTATTGAAATTTGAAGTCCTTAAACAGCGCTGATTGAAATTTTTGCTTGCAAATACTAGAGTCGCATCTGAATAAGTTGTTATACGATTTTTTAAAACATATTTAATCAAGTTGTAATGCGCTGAATACATATTTGATGCGCTGAATGAGCAAATACTTGTGTTAAATCTGAATAAATTCTTGTACGGTTCTTTAAAACATATTTAATCAAATTGTAATGCGCTGAATACAAATTTTGTGCGCTGTGTATGAGTCAAATGTCTAAAATCAGTCTATACTAAATATTAAATCATTGAAAGCCATTTCTTATTAATTATGCATGCATGATTATTTAAATTTGAAGTTTGTAAACAGCGCTGAATAAAATTTTCTATTTTAATTTCTATTGTTTGATCCTAATAAGTTGTTATATGTTTCTTTTAAACATATTTAAACAAATTACAATGCGCTGAATATAAATTTTGTGCGCTGAATACAAAGTTTGTGCGCTGAATTTGAGAAAAGTGTCTAATAATGGTTGATACTGAATAGTTAATTAAAAATTAGAACAAAATATTGTGTATATGATTAATATGATTGCAAAAAATGTATATGAAATAATAATTTCGCAATATTAACACATTTTTGCTTTGACTTTGGCTGATAACTGCACTAGTGATTTACATGCACTTGCGAAATAAATTCCTCTAAGCTAGAATTAAATTATGAGGCAATAGAAATTAATGCGCTGATTAGCTATTGTTTATATACATACATATGTGTGTGTGTGTTAATCAAATTTGTCAGTAATCCATTTCTATAGTTTTTCATTTGTGTTGTATAAATATAAATTTCACTTTTCTATGTTTTCTTTACAGTTCAAGGAAGTGAATCGCGCTCATTCTATATTGAGCGATCAGACGAAACGTAATATTTACGATAATTATGGTTCATTGGGTCTTTACATTGCCGAACAATTCGGTGAGGAGAATGTGAACGCCTACTTTGTGGTGACATCGCCGGCGGTGAAGGTGCGGCAAAAAAAAAAACGAGGATAATTCATAAGAAAAATATATATAAAACAATTATTTGCAGTGCTGAACCAATTTTGATTTATACTTTTTTTTTGTAATTTACATTAAATTTGTATGGTATTTTTTTTATAGTTTATTTTTTATTTAAATATTTTGTATATATTTTTTTAATATTTGTTTTTTTTTTTATTTATTTTTTATATAATTATTTTTTTTTTTATGTGTTTTTATTTATAAATATATTTTTTATTTAAATATATATTTTTATTTATATTATTTTTTTTTAATATTTGTTTTTTTATTTTGTTTTAATATTTTTTTTTAATATTTTGTATATTTTTCTTTTTATTTATTTTTTAAATTTTTTTGAATAATTTATTTTTTAGTTTTGTTTAATATTTATTATATCTTTTTTCTTAACATTTATTACTTATTAATTTTTTTAAACTTTTTTTTTATTTAATTTTGTTTATAGTTATTTGGTTTTAACACTGCCAGTAATTGTTTATTTATTTTTTAAATATGCTGACAATAACTATATATGTACTACTTCCTTTACTCTTGACTAAATATACGCTCTCTTGCAGGCGCTTGTCATTTGCTGCACTATTTTGACTGGCTGTTGCTGTTGCTGCTGCTGTTGTTGTTGCTGCAACTTCTGTTGTGGCAAATTCAAGCCACCGGCGAACGAGTCACACGATCAGTATGCTCATTTGAATGTAAGTACCGAAAACTAAATGTAGTCTGTAAAATTGTATATTTTTATGTTAGTGCTTCCTTTACGCATTCATCACACTTATACTTTGCTCTAATACGGCTGGTGTTTTGTGAAAAAGTGTGTTAGAAATGAAAGGAAATTAAAGAAAAAACCTAAATTTATGTGTACACCAAAAAAAAAAGTACTAAAAAATGACAAATAGTGTTAGTAATTACTCCAGACACAAAGGGTTTCCTCTCACTCGCTCACAATGCAGAACTCTCCCATTTTTGGCGTGTCGCCACTAACGCACAAGACGCTCATAAAACCAACTTTTGCACGTTTTGTTCTTGTACCGGTTAAATTCATAACGCATCTGCATGCCACGTGCATATACTAACCTCAATTTTTCTTAGCTATTTCATATACATCTCATACCTATACTGTGTATTTTTTGTAATATCAAATGTGCCAAGAGACTTTGGTCACAGTATAATTGCAGCTTAACAGGCACCATATTCTGCTGCTTGGTGTAAATTGTTGTCTTCCCCTCCAACTCCATTTCTTCACTGCTTTTGCTGATACCAATTGCTGATAGTTTCGCCGCAACCACGTTCACACCTTAACTTTTGATGATTTTTGTGGTGCTTCTGCGCTCTTCACCACCTCTTTTATGCCATTGAATTGTAATTACTTTTACCTCCGTTTTATTTTTTACTTTAAAACGTTGATGGAAATTAATTTCATACAATTTTCATCATTTGCCGATTTTGTTTTGAAGATTACGCTATGAGTTTGCATGCACTTTTATAAAAAAAAAACAAAAACAAATGTAGTTGTTTAGCTGTTTCGCAAGCAATTAATGTTACACTAAACCACACTTCAACTCGCGTGTTTGTACGCCTTATATCCCCCCCACACTAGAAGCTTATTGCTCCCAAGGCCTCAAAATACCGTTGCAGCAGGTAAGTACAATCCGAATTCCTGTGTTAATTTTTTTTTGGATTTTATTTTTGAACTTTCACTCGGTAGTGTAAATATATGTATATATGAATAATTTTACGTTCACTGGTAGGCTGTAGGTTTCTCAGCGCTTTCTGGGTGCTGTCGCCACGTTTTGAAGGTAATGAGAGAATTCTGCTATTATTTGAAATGAAATTTCTGAGTTTGAGTTAGAAGTTTTCGTTTGTTGCTTTTTCGTTCGCATAAAAAGGGTTCGGAATGAATAAAAACGACGTATAATTGATTAAATAGAAAAAAACTGACATAGTTTGAGTTTTTTGTTAAGTTTTTTTAATTTTTCATCATTCGTAGTTTACTTTTGATTAGATTAATGGAGCCATGTAAGCTTTATGGCGCCTAAAACTATGCTATAATATATTATTAAAGGACAATATTCTGGACAATATTTAATTATTATTTTGTATATTTTTTAATAATCATTTGTTTTTATTTTTTTATTGTAATTTTTTTAATTTTTTAAGAACTTTTCTTAATTTTTTAGTTTTTTGTTTTTTCTTTAATTTTTTTTTTATATTTTTAGTTTTTTTTAATTATAGTTTTTTTATTTCATTTTATTCTATTTTTTTTTTATATTTTAATATGTATTTTTATTATATTTATTTTTATGTTTTTTTTAGTTTTAATAATTTTATGAAGGAAATTTTATCGAAATCTTTTGAAACAAATTAATAATTTTCGAAATTAATAAAAAAAAAGGCTTTTGAATAAGGATATAAATAATTCCATATACTTACATTAATATCTGTACTGTAAAATAGTTATAAAATATAATTTGTACCACATAATTATAAGCAGCAATACAAATTTTTATTTCATTAAATTTTTTATTTAAAATTAGTAAGGAAACTATTAGCACAGATCATTATTAGCTTTAATTATCATCAATTATATGCTTAAATTTGCACTTAACCAACTTATTCATAGCTTACATTACACGCTTCTAAATTCGAATATTTATTTTCAATTCTTAATAGTTAATTTTTTTTTTTTTTTAATTTTTGCATTAGCAAAGTTATTAAAATTTCATTAGAATTAATTTTCGAAAATTTTTTCGTGAAAATTTATATTTAAATTGACTAACTAAATAAGAAAATTCCGCAAAAAGTTGTCGAGCATATCACATTTTCAAGTAAATTTTTGTAATCGGAAAAAAATTGGTAAAAGTACTAAAATTCCAAATTTTTGTTTATTCTATGACTTAAATGAGGTTTTCGAAGCTACATTTTTCGAACATAACTTTTTTGCCGCTGAATGTGAATCCATCGTATAATTTTTAAAAGAAATGTATATAACGCATTTTCGAAATTCACTAAACTTCTAAAAAATCGAAATGAAAAATGGTTTTTGAAATATCTTTTTTTTTTGAGATTTTTTGGAAGTTACTTTTTTCGAACATAACTTCTTTGCTGCTTAATGTCAATCCATCGTATGATTAAAAAAAATATATATACATACATTAAAAGCAATTTCGAAATTCACTCATTTTCTAAAAATGGTTTTTGAAATATCTTTTTGTGTTTTGAGACTTTTTCGAAGTTACATTTTCAAATATAACTTCTTTGCTACTTTTTCGTGATTCCTTTTTATTTTTTTTTTTTTTTATTTTATTATTATTTTTTTCTTTATATCGATTTTTTTTTAATTTTTTGTTTATTTTATGTATATTAAAAAATTGCTTAAATGCCGTAAGTTTGCATTAATTTCGTATACGTATATTTTTGATTATTCACATATTTATATATTTTTAAACATCAGTAAAATTAACGAAAATTATTTAAAAATTTAGTATTTTTAATGCATTCCGAATCCTTTTTTTATTAAATTATTATCAAAAACCACGCACGTCTCACAAAATATTAAACAAATTGTAGAAAGTCACATATTCATAGTCAAAAAAAAATTTTTCCATAAAATATTATCGAAAATATTTGTGATTAAATATTATTATTTATCATTAAACAGTTTTTAAATTTTCATGAAGTTTTTTCTTATTTGAACCCAATCTAATAAAATAAACAAATATTTCTAAAAATAAAAATAAAAATTTTTTTTGTTAATATATAGATTTTTCTAATTTAGCTCAAGTTTTTATTAATAAAATCTATTGCCCCAAAATATTAAAAAAAAATCCATAAAAAATTACCTCAAAAAATAAATAAATAAAATAAAAATAAATAAAATATAATTAATTCTTAAAATAATAAATAAAAATTATAGTTATGCATTTTTTTTTTAATTTTGTAAATTTTTTTAAAATTCATAAGATAATACATAAAACTAATCGCTCGAAATTTTTTTAAATTTCATTAATTTTTTTTTAATATAAAAACCCATTGCCACAAATAATTAAAAAAAAAATCTATAAAATATTACCTAAAAAAATATAGTTTCTAATATAGGATTTTGTTTTAATATTAAATTCCATTACCTCCAAAAAAAAAATTAGTTTATAAATATAAAATTCCATTACCTTAAAAAATTAAAAAAAAAACACATATCACACATTATATTTAAAATTTTTTTTTTTAAATTAAATTCAATTGCCTAAAAAAAAAATATTTACTTCTAAAATATAAATAAAAATTCTAAAAAAAATATTTTTTATTGTTTGAACTTGCCAACTTGCCAAACCTAAAAATAAAAATTATTATTTTTTTTTGTATTGATATACATACATATATATATTTTTTAATTTTGCCAAAGTTTTTTTTTTAATATTAAAATCCATAAAATGTTACCTAAAATTTTAATATTAGCTTTTAATATTAATGTCCATTACCTCAAAAAAAATAATAATAATAATAATAAGATAATAAATTTATAAAATGATACATAAAAAATATAGTTATGCATTTTTTTCCATTACTTTAAAAAAATTTAAAAAATCCATATATTACATACGAATTATATTTTTAAACAGGTTTTTTTTTTGTTAATATCAAAACCGATTGCCGCAAAAACATTAAAAAAAAAAATTATTATTAAAAATTATATCTAAAATATAATATAATTTGCACTCCGAAAAATTCTACGTTTTCGAAAATGCGAGAACTCACAGCACTTCACGAAAATCATCAACTCCCTTTTGCTTTGCGTTACTATCATCGCACAACTGAAGATCAAAAAGCCCCAAAAAAGTCAAAATTAGCGAATACAAAGCACTGGAACTTGCTTTTCTTGCACTCAATAAAAGCAAAAACAAGTTCATTCAACCACTTCAAGTATTGCTCAAGTTGGCAACAATTATTACACCCTCTTCACTTTTGTCAACAATTTTCACTTTGCCATCGTTCCGAGCATTTAAATTTCGTTTTCTTTATTTATTTATTTTTTTAATTAAATATTTTTCACTTTGTAAATGAGCTGCTTCTAGCTCCGCTTCACTTCCGAACTCGGTCTCAAGTCGCTCTATTCGTTGCTATTTTCTTTCATTCCCACTTTCTAACGCTTGACAACCTCACATCACTATTTCACTGCCACAAGACCCAACCTCTACACCCACTTACCGGTCACTCACACCATTCCTGTGCACTCACTGCTACCACTTTTCCTCAAAATACTTTGTTTTCTCTATGAACTGGTGTTCACTTCTTATATTAATATGGTTTTTATTTATTGTATAATTATTATTAGTATTCTTGTATTATTATTATTATTCGTTTACCCTCGTTCGTTTATTTTATTGTTTTTTTTTTGGCTCATACTCAACTTACTCGTAAAAAATACGTTCGATTTGATTTGAAAACTCATGTTGTAGCGTGGCGAAGGGGATAGAGAGCCTAGTGATAATTCAACAAATAGGATACAGTCCACAGCGCATAATGTAAGTAACCCAAATTAAGAAAAAAAGCAAATTCTTCATAAGTTTTGTAAAAAAACAGTTTGTAGTTATTTGTTTTTAAATCCTCTAATTGCCTAATAACTAAATATTTTTCTCTATATTTTTTGTTGTTGTTTTCTGTTTTGACTGCGCATTAGCTTTTGCCAAATTTTTAATTTTCGCCTTTTTTGCTTTTAATTTGATATTCTTTTAATTTTTTTTTTGAGGCTTTGTTTGGTGTTGGGCTGCATTTGTATGGTGTACTCATAAGCTATTTCTTTCCCATTACACAATTACACAACACTATACTATTTATATATTATATACACCTGTAGTATTATTTATTACACATTATTTATTGTCGTGACACTGTTATCAGTAACTATCTGTATTACTCATTTACAAACCAATATTATTTTTTTTTCGTAAACATCTATGACATTATACTAGCAAAATGTTGTTCGAGACAATGGGTCGTAAAGTAGATAGACTTCAATGATTCCATAACGGGTTTATTGCACGTATTTCATGCAATAAATTCTGACTTGCGTGTTGAAAAGTCTAAACATTTTTTTTAGAAAATAGTCAGAAAACACGTTAGTAATAAATTTAGGATCTTTTTAAATATATTAATATGGTAACTGTTTTATACAATTTTCAGATCAAAGTAGCTTAGAAAAGTAATTATTTCCGAAAAGATTGGTTAGAAAATTTTCAAAATATTTTGCTAACGATTTTTTAATATAAATTTTTTATAAACTGAAAAAGTAAAAAAAAAATATATTTTTTTTTAATTAAAAAAACATATTACAAAAAAATAAAAAAAAATAAATTAAAAAAAAATTTAAAAAAAAAAAAAAAATTAAAAAAAAAATTTTAAAAATATTAAAAAAACAAAAAAAATTTTAAAAATATTAAAAAAACAAAAAAAAAAATTTAAAAAAATCAAAAAAAAAGAAATAAAAAAATGGAAAACTTTGCGAAAAATATTACACTGGTTCTTTTCAGTAACTTATAAATTTTCTTAATGGCTATTTATAAAAAATTCAGTAAAGGTTTGGTTAGAAGATGTCTCTCTTCAAAAAAGTTTGTTTAGAAAATTCTTAACAAAGTGAAGTTACAAAAAGTAACTGTTTCAGAAAACAGAAGTTAAGTTTTTTAGAAATATTTTATTAATATTATAATAGAAAATTTTGGCGGAAAAATTCTTTAAAAATTTTACACTGGTTCTTTATAAAAATTACAAAATTTTATTAACGACTATTTTCAAAAAATTCAGTAAAAGTTGGGTTAAAAGTTTTTTTTTAAATGGGTTGGTTTTATTGGGTTGGTTATATTGCTGACAATTTTTTTTATAGAAATTTCTGACATAGTCAGGTTAGGTAAAGTCCTTAAGTTAGGTTACAACACTTTTGAAGATATTTGATTTTTTCTTGGAGAAAATTTCCCAACGTTTCTTTCTAAAAATTTGGGCAGAAGTTAGGTTATAATATCGATTTTCTCAGTAAAGCTTGATAAGAAAGTGTTTAAAATATTTCGTTGACGGTTTCCTTATAGATGTTTGAGATAAAATTCGATTACGAAAAGTATTTTTTTCAAAAAAGTTAAGTTAAGACATTTTTTTAAATATTTTATTAAAGTTTTCATGAGATTTCAATGGCAAAACTACTAAAAAGTTTGGTTAGGAATTTTTAAAAATATTTTTCTAACGTTTTTTTTTTTATAAATATTTCCACAAAGTTTGATTACGAAGAGTATTTTTTTTTTCAAAAAGTTTGGTTAAGTTAGGTTAGAAGATAAAGTTTTACCGAAAAGTTTGGTTAAAAAATTTTGAAAATATTTTGCTAACGATTTTCCTGTATAGATATTTCCAACAAAGTTGGATTACGAAAAGTATTTTCTTCCGAAAAATTTGATTAATATATTTTAAAATTGTTTTATTAATTGTTTCATAATACTTAGATGGCAAAAACTATTTTTTTTTTCAGAAAAGTTAGGTTAGAAATATCTTAAAATATTTTAATATCAGCGATTCACGGAAATTTCAAATGTATTAGGTTACAAAAGGTGTTTTCTTAAATATTTGCTAACTCTTTCATAAGATTTAGTTGGAAAAAAGTAGTTATTTTCGAACATTTAGATAAAAAACTCAGATTAAAAAACTCTAAAAATAGTTTAATAACTATTCTTCACAGAAATTTACGACAAAATTTAGAAATTCAACATACTACAATATTTGGTATATTTTGTATTTTTTATTCATATACACAATAATTATAAATCTTACTAAGCTGTTGTAATTGTATCAGAATTTCTTGGTTACGTTAATGTGCTTCTCTAAGTCATAAAAACTTCTATACATCTCTGTCTTTGATAAACAATTTTTAGTACAAATATCAAAGCAATTATGTTTTAAGACAAACCACAAAACAAAAATCTGGTAAATTAATAAATTTCGACAATTGAGCACAAAGTAAGCGAAAATAGTTTTTGTTACATCAAACTATCACTGAGCTGAGAAAGAATAAAGCAAAAATTTTCAAAATTTTTTTACAACTCTTTTTAACCAGTAAATTGAACAAGTCAACCATAAAAAAATATTAATCAAATTAAAAAAAAAACAATAAAATAAAAAAATAAAAAAAACAAAAATAAAATAAAAAAATAAAAATAAAATAAAAAAATAAAAATAAAATAAAAAATAAAAATAAAATAAAAATAAAAATAAAATAAACAAACTTTTAATTTTATTTTTCATTTTATTTTTATTTTATTTTATTTTATTTAAAAATTAAAAAAATAAAATAAAAAAATTAAAAAAATAAAAATAAAATAAAAAATAAAAACTTAAAAAAAAACAAAAATAAAATAAGATTAAAAACAGAAATAAAATACAAAAAAAAAATATTTTAGAAACATTATTTTTTTTTAATGGAAATAATATTAGAAAAGAAATACATATTTTGTATTTGATTATTTTTGAATTTTTTGTTTCATATTTCTTTCACTAAATTTCAAATCCAATCACATTCATCAGGTTACAGGCAGCTAAAAAAAAGGAAAAAACAAGATATAACAAAATCACAAACACATACAACAAAACATAAACAGTTATGTATCAGCTATGTACCTGTTTTGCTTTAAATATTGTCCCTTCTTTTCTAATTTCCCTTATTTGTTTCCCCTCTCACTTTTCAATTATATTGCTCGTTTAGTTTTTGTCATTCTGTTTTAAAAATTTCAAATTATATTTTGGTGTAAACTAAATTTATGTTTTATACTTTGTTTTTTGATTACACTTAGCCAAATCAACAACCGTAATGGACCCAAAAAAATGCGGGATTTTAATTTATAAAATATTGTATTTGTGCCAAGAAAATTATGAATAAAATATAAATTCTATTATGAATAAAAAATATATACTTAAGTATATTTAATTCAGCAAAACAAAATTAATTATCGGCAATTTGCATTTATATCAAGCATATTATAAAGGTGAGATGCGGCTTGTAGGTATTTGTAGTAATCATATATTAATATAGAAGTGAGTGAATAAAATGTATAGTAAATATAAAAAATTTAGCAATCAAAAGTCAGCAAACATTTTTAGTCGTGTTGAGAGGTTAATTCTGTTTTTTTCTTTGGTAAAACTAGCTAAATTCTTACATAAAAACAAAACGAAGTCCATTTATACTAAATATTAATATTTTATTATTATTATTGTAATATTATATATTTAATTTTTGATTTTTAAAAATTGAATTTTTATAAAAAAAATGTTTATTTTGATGTTTTATTAAATTATTTTTATTAAAATTTTATTTTATTATAAATTCTATTTATTAATTTTAATACAATTTAATTTTTTTATGTTTTACTAAATACAATTTTATTAAAATATATAAAAATATATTATTATTTATTTTTATTTTTAAAAATTTATTTTTTTATGTATTTCTAAATAAAATGTTAATAAAATATTACTTATTTCTTTTTTTATTTCTTAAAACTTATTTTTTATGGATTTCTTAATAAAATGTTAATAAAATATTATTATTTTACATATTTTTTTTTATTTTTGATTTTTAAAAAATTATTTTTTATGTAAATTTTCGTTTATTTCTGTTTGAAGTTCTTAAATATAAAAATATGTAATATGTAAATATTTTCCGTAATCATTAAGAACTTCTAATATTTTTATTTTTATATTCTTGCAACATGTTGCTACAGTATATAGTAGCTTAGTACACCTGAAAATAATTGAGTTAGATAGGACAGGTCAATTGAAAAGTTCCAGGCCTAACATAGTATAGCACATTTTTGTGGCAAATTTGAAAAGTCCCCGGCCTACCATAGTAAAACACATTTTTGTAGCAAAATTCTGGCCTTCAAGGGCGATACACTGATTATAGCGACCTCCAACTGTTCAGACATCAATTTTGTAGTACGATTAGTCGTTTGCTTCAAAATAGGCCTCAGTTTCGGCGAAAATTAAAAAAAAAAATTGAGAACAGCAAATATTCGCTGAGAGCCAGATCTGTAGAATACGGTGTATGCCGAAGCAATTCAAAGCTCATTTCATGGATTTTTGCCAACATTTACACAGACTTGTGACAGGGTGTATTGGTCTTGGCGAAACAGCACTTTATTTTTCTTCTAATGTCGCTGTTTTTCAACGATTCGTTCAATTGGTCCAATAACGCGTCCAATAGTCGCTGCTGATGGTTTTTTTTTCTTTTCCAAAGCAGTCAATAAAAATTACTCCATGCGCATTCCAAAATACAACCGCCATAACCTTGCAAGCCGATTGTTGCGTTTTTCCACGCTTTGCAGCGGGTTTATCGTGTGCAGTCTACTCGGATGATTGTCGATTGGACTTGGTAGTAAAATGATGGGGTCATGTTTCACATATTGACGAAAAAAACTCCGGTTTACTACGCTCGAACATCACCAAACACTGCTCCGTATCATCAACTCATCGTTGTTTTTGATCAAAAATGTGATCGCGCTGCACTCACTTACACGGAAGGATATCGGCCATATTTAGTATGTGTCCCAGTGTGAAAAAGAGCGTGTAGTCCACAAGTCCGCCTACTTCCCATAAAAGTATAATCTAAGTATTGTTAAGATTAGTATTTTTTGAGCAATCTGCCATTAGTCAAGTAAACCCTTTAATATAGATAAGATCTTTGATATAGATGCTTTGAGCGCCTAAAGGTATGCTACATTTTTCAAGAATGTATTTGCAATTAAATTGCTTATAATATTAACGGATAACGTTGAATCCGAAACTGAATTTTAACTGTATTTGATTGATAATATCCCAGTTTGTTGGTTTCTTTCAATATTTTGTCTTGTAATGTCCAAGTATATAGACTTGAGAAAATTTAAACCAGTCATTATCTACAAGTATATTTAGAAACTTTCGAACTTTTCGATATCAAAATAAATTGAGTTATTTTATTTATAGTTTTGAATTTGTTTTGGTACTGAATTTGTATATTTCCAGAACTAAAGAATCAGAAGTTGCTATACCTTTTTGGAGTTGAAAATAGGCCGTAACGGAATTTTTTCGACTATGTTAAATTTGAAAATTTTGTTAGTAACTTTGAATAGTAATGTTATTTTTCATGAACATTTTTTTCGGTTTCGAAAAATTTGTTCGAGATGAATAGCAGCGCGTACTTCCTATTGTCCTAAATTTTAAATAAGATATTATATATATGTATGTATATAATATAAAATTATTATTTTTTCGATTTTGAAAATTTTTTTCGAATTTTTTTTCGATTTCGAAAAATTATAAAGTTTTGTTACAAATTTAAAATAGAATATAAGATGCCATACTTATTTTTCGGATTCGAAAATTCGTTCGAGCTCATAGCGCGTACCTCTAAATGCTCTAAGTTTGAAGTAAAATATAAGCAAAAGAGAATATAATCAGGCAATAATTTTTTTGGATTCGAAAAATTCGTTCGACCTTAATGGCAGCGCATACCTCAAAATATTCTAAATTTGAAGTAAGGTATTAGCGAAAATTATTTTCTTCGATATCGAAAAGTTTGTTCGAATTGTTTTGCAGTGCGATTTTTTCCCCGATTTCGAAAGATTATAAAATCTTGTTAAAAATTTGGCATACGATGAATATTTTTCGGATTCGAAAAATACGTTCGAGCTGAATTGCAGCGCGTGAATCTAAATGTTTTCAATTGATTATATATTACTTGAATTAGAACATTTTGAAGTACGCGCTGCTATTCAGTTCAAAATTAATTTTTCGAATTTCGAAATTATTTTTTTTCGATATCGAAACTTTTTTTCGAATTCAATAAAAGAACGCCCTGCTATTCAGTTCGAACGAATTTCAAAATTAATTTTTCGATATCGATTTTTTTTTCGAATTCAATAAAAGAGTGTACCTCTCGGATAAATTTTTTGAATTTCGAAATTATTTTTCGATATCGAAACTTTTTTTCGAATTCAATAACTGAGTGTACCTCTAAATGTTAGAAATCTGTAGATTTTTGGTTACAATATAAAATAAATTTATCTATTAGTTATTTTTAAAATTCAAAATACTAATATTTTTCATTAAATTGTGAATCATAATTTAACTAGAAAGTATTTAAGCGAATTTAGTTTTCTATCTGTAATTTTTTAGTGTTAAAATAAATAAAGTACTGATATTTCTGCCAAAATTTTGGCAGATAATTTATTTAGAATTTGTTCAAAATTTTCGAAAATTATTATTATGTAGAAAGTGTGTAATTTGTTTTGTCTATTCAATATTTTTGATTATTTGGATTTTTTTCAATATTTTTATTAATATTTCTTTCCAAATTTTCGAAAATAAGTTTTCTGTAGAAAATTTCTGAAATGTTTTTGCGCTCAATTCAATGTTTTTGTTTATCTGTCTGTTTACATAACTACATATATTCATTGAAACATACATACATTCATTTTAACTACAAATCTTTCGCAGTCTTTCCCTACATTTGTTCTCTACTCATTAGTTCTAATATTAATTTTCGAAATTCTTCATTACCTTTCACCAATATAAATAATAATATATGTACTTTTATTTTTTTTAGTAGATTAAGCGACTAATCAACTTCGTTTTCTTCATTATTTTTCGTACATTACAGGAGGACGCCGATTTGGATGATGTAAATTTGGGCGGCGGTTCCAATAATCAACCAACCGGCCTGGCCAGCAGCGGTATACCGTTCGCGAATGCACCACCACCACAAGCCGCCGGCGCCACTGGCGTGAATCCATTCACAGGCGCACCAGTTGCTGCTGCAACAGAGAATACATCGCTCAACGCTACAGAACAGCCGACATATACGCCAGGTATATAAGACAAATAAAAAACAAAACTATTTTAGTGCTTAAAATTACTAAGAAGAATAATTAAATACAACAAACAACAACAAAAAATTACAAAATAACTATAATGAAGATTTGAAACGAGGGGAATGTGCAGAAAACATATACATAAATAAATATATGGTATATATATATATGCATATATAAATAACAATGATGCTGCTACTTCGAATATGTTGAAGATGTTGCTAATTTATAACGTTAATATGGTAAATAATTACGTTAACTACAAAGCTACGCACTTACTTGCATATATTTGCGAACATTGATGTTGTTGTAATTTGTTTGTTGGCAATAGAGTGGAGTACGCGTGAAAGCGAAGAAGAAAAAGTGTAATACGCCTGCGCAGCATAGAGGGAAATCAGTCAGTATGCAAAAAATACATATATACAATAACAACAACAAATATGAAAATGTGTAATTCACTGCTCCGCCGTTTCCTTTTTGCTCCTTTTGTAACAGTCACACTCACTCCCATACACACACACATCCACACACACACGCTAATATGCATTACAACAAATTATATTAATAACTGTACTAATTTATAGATACATATATTTAAATACGAATAGGTAAATACATATGTACTTAATTACCTTCCTATTACATATATGTACATGAGTAGGTATATAATATGCTATAGCTGCTTAAAAAAAAATATAAAATTGTATTCATATTTGTTCTAGTTTAAGATTATTAAATAAATTGAAAATAAATTAAATTCCATTGAAAAAAAAAAAACAATAATTATTGGTGTGGTGGCTTTTTGTTTTGTTTTTGCATAAAATTCATGTTCACCTACAAAGGGCACATAAACTACAAGCCTTAAGGACCAACGAACTAAAATGTGTTTCAACTTAGCAAACGAGAAATCCAACTAACACACACAGACACAATACATACACAAACGTGCACACACATTTATGTATAACTGTTTCATCGTTACACTTAAAATTACTTAAATTTAGCTTGTTCATTGCTTGTGCGTGTGTTTCCTTAGCAATATTGTAGCGTTTCGAAAGTTGTTATGCATAGTCTAACTGTATTTTAGTCTAGTCTTATTAGAATTTTCATAAAATTTCGCATACTCAACTCAAACATAATATTTTGCAGCTCATGTATGTATATACAACACATATTAATGTATTTAAATATTCTTAAATTAAAGCAAATTTTCTTGAAAAACTTTTTTTGAGATGTTCACCTAATTTCAAAATAAAAATTATATGTATGAAGTATATAAAAATTGTTTATTCAGCGTTAAAATTTAATAATTACAATGAATAATCAACGAAATCATTGCTCTCAATTCACTTCGTTTGATTTTCGTAAATAAACTGTTGCAAATGCAAATTCCAAACACTCTCTGTACCAAACCCGAATTTAAGCGGCATAATTCCTGTTTTGAAAGCGTGATAACACTTGAGATTTTATTTGAATGATCTTCCATGCATTCGCTTGTTTTGAAATTGAAAATCGCAATCTTCGAAAATTTTTAAAACTCAAGTTAATTGTTTGTTTTATTGTTAGCAACATGCAAATCAACTGTATCCAATTTTTTTGAAATAAACTGTATGGACTATAAAGTTTGAAAAACAAAACTTTCGAAATTTAATAAATTTAAAATTCGAAATAAACTATATATACCATTTAAGTTGATATTCATAAATATTTTAAAATAATTTCTTAATGTGTTTAAAATGTGGAATGTTTTTATATTCAAATAAACTTTATGGGCCATTTTATTTGAAAATCATAATGATCGAAAATCTTTTAAATTCAAATAAACTGTATGGATCAATAAGTTTGAAATTCATGGTGTTCCAAAATGTTTACAAAAAAAATTGAAACTTCGAAAGTTTTTTAAATTAAAATTAATTATTAAATTTGAAAATCATAATGTTCTATATTTTTGCAATTTTGAAATAAACTGTATGAATTTTTTTTTGAAACAAACTGTATGCCCTTAAATTTGCAAATCAAGACGTTCGAAATTTTCTTAAAATTCAAATTAAACGATTTGGGCTTTTAAAGTTGATATTCATAATGTTCGAAATTTCGAAAAATAAATATTTTTTTTGTAAATCAAATAAACTGTATTTATCATCCGTTCATTACATTTGAAAATGATGATGTTCGAAAGGTTTTAAAATTAAAATAAACTATTTGTTACTTCAAAATTTACATTCATTATGTTTGAAAATGTTAAGAAAAAAAATTTTTATTTTATTTCTTTTATTGATTATCATTTAAAATACATAATTTAAGTATTATTTATCATATACCGAAATACAAAATATTTAAAAATGATATCACATTACTCCACACATCAGTAGTACCATTATTCATATGTATGTCAAATTATTTGTCAATTTATGGCGTTGCCATCGTACAATAAATATTTAGATTCTAATCATTTTTTTATAACAAATCATGTTAGTTCGATAAAAAATATATATATATATGTATGTGTGTATTTATTTTTTAGATGTATGTTACATAAACTCAATATTTCAAAATTTTCAAAATTATCATAAATGTACAACATTTTTAATAAAGAATGCTCGCATTTCATACTACATATAAGTGGCGTTTTATCATTCATTATTCATTTTTTATTAAAGGAGCATTGCAGCAGTACGACTTGCAATAGTACTTTTATTCGAAATTTAATAAAATAAATTGTGATAAGTTTTCGAAATGAATTTTTAGCAATATTTAGAGGTTTTTTTAATTCTTATGTCATTGCTATTGGTTACTTTTGCTGAAATGTAATGTTCGAAAACTTTCGAAGTTTAAAAAATATAAAAATTTAACAATTACACTCTAAAATATACTTTTTTCGATTATAAAAATTCGAAAATGAAATTCTTTGCGGATTTAAAAATAAAAATATGAATTCGAAAATCATGCAAATAGTTTTCGTGTTTTTCACATACAATTTTAATATTCCTCATATTTTCTATAGTATTTTTACCCAAAATTTAAAACAATTTTTTTTTTCATATGTTATTGCTGTTGCTTAATATCTTATGTAACGTTTTCTTGCGAAAAATAATCTAAATAATATACAAATGTGGAAAATAAGCTCTAAAATATACTTAACGCCACAATTATCGAAGTTCTAAAGTGCATCTACAAAAAAAAAAAAAAATTGGGAAATTGAAGATTGTTTTTGTATCTTTCACATTAAATTTTAGTATTATTCATATTTTTTATAGTACTGGTCTGTTCGCAACAAATTTCGAAAGTATACAAACCCAATTTTAATAATTGTTCGTCCTTAGTTTTATTCTTATTCCATTACTGATGTTTATTTTTGCTGTATTTAATTGTTCGAAAATTTTCGAAGTTTAATAAATTTGCAATTTTGCTTGCGAAAATGAAATTTTCCGCTATATTTACAAAAAAATTGTGAATTCGAAGATTATGGACATAGTTTTTATATCATTGACATACAATTTTCTACTTTCAAAGGCATCTGAATAATTAAAATATTTCATTATCCACTTAATTTGAATATAATCCAAACGAAAAGATTTCTCCTGGTGATTTTTAACAATTTTCAGATACGTGAATTTGAAAGTTATGAAAACTCGTTAGTTTCGAGTTATTTTATTTATGCATTTTTTCAGCCATATTCGAATAGTTGATAAATCACTATTTATTCCATTGAATTTCGGTAAAACTTGTCTAACTCAACTTAGCACTTTTTTACCGTATTGAAATTACATACATACATTTGTATATATGAATATATGTACATACATTTAAGCATTAATATTTATTTATCTATATTTTTAATCTATATGAAATATACAAATTATTAATTATTATAGAAAATTGTAATTTCTTAAATCTGCTAAATCGGGGTGGCTACTCTACATATTTATTTTGCCGCTTAATTATATTTATGTAATTCATCTAATTTATATTTTTCTTTTAGATATGGTACACCAAAAATATTAGACGCATTCAGCAACAAAAACAAAACAATCAGTTATCAGAATTAATTTGCGCAAATCAAGCTTCATAACAGCTGACGTCCATCAACTTTACACATTCAATTAGAAAAAAACATTTATTTTGCCAAATGCATATAAATACCGCAAAGCTAAAAGAACACACAAAATTATTTCTTATTATTAATAAAGCACATTTCACACTTCATTTTACATATTAATGTAGTACATGTGTGTAAATTACCTTAAACTGTATTGTGATTTTCGAACTACATAATTTTCCTTTTATTTTTGCTATTTTAATTACTTATATTTTTAAAATATGAAAAATGTTTAGTTTGTAAAAAAACAATAATTTAAAGGGTATGCTTTAGCAAACATTGAGGCAATTAAGCGATTAGATTACAGAAATGCGTAGAAGCATGCGTAAGTGGTGTTCGAAAAAGTGAAAATTGTATGAAAAGAAGTGTATAACACATAAATGATTGCATTGCAGTTAACGCATATTTATAACTTTAAATTTCCATAATATTATATCTGTTAGTTGTAGTACAGCTTTGTTTAATTACTTCAAATCAGTTGCGGAAATAGTAGTAGACACATACATAGTTCTACTCCAGCATATGTAAGTGTATTAAATAACATATTTCAAATTTTCGAACTTCAAATGTACACAATGTATTTTATTTACATAATCTTAATTAATTTTTTCAAAATAATCTGAAAATTAAAAAAAAACGCATAACATTTTTAGAATTTTCGTACTTCGAATTTAAAATTTGCGCACTAAAATGCTTGTATTTTATTTACATATTCTTGTGTTCTTACAATTTAACTGAAAAATTTAAAAAGTCGTAATTAAGTAAAGTTTTTCGAAAATTCGAACTTCGAATTGAAAATTTTCAAACTAAAATGTTTGTATTTTATTTTCCTATTAAAAATTTCGAAATTCGAATTCTGGAATTTTCGAACTAAAATTTTTATTTCTAATTGTTAAATGTTTAAAAAATGTTTTTCCGTTTTAAAAATTTACCAAATTTTAGATTACTTTTCAATATAGCACCGACTTTCATATACAATTTTTGTTTATGTACATATTCTTATGTTTTTAAAATTGAAACTGAAAATTTTAAAGGCCGTAATTACAACAGTAGTTCGAAAATTCGAACTTCGAATTTAAAAAATTCGAAATTCGAATTCTGAAAATTTCGAACTTAAATTTTACTTTATAATTGTTATATTCTTATGCTTTTTTCGCTTTAAAAAATTTACAAACAAATTTCCGATTACCTTTCAATAGAGCAGCGACTTTCATTTAAATATTTTTAATAATATATAATAATTATATATAATCAGTATATAATCAGTAAAAGACAATGCGTTGTGTGCTGCTTCCTTTATTAAATGCATAAATATGTAATTAGTAAAATTTCGTGTGTAACTTTTTTGCAAATTTGCTTTATGTTGTTGAAAAAATGGATTTTACAAAATTTTTATATACAAAGTATTAAAATTTAATTTAATTAAAAATATTGTTTATTATACCATTTTTAAAATTGATTTATAAAACTTAAAATTTTGTAGAAAAAGCCATATATTAGCTTAGAAAGTTACTTTAAAAATTGTTTAAAATTTTTCTCAAACCAAAAATATAATTAATAAAAATTAAAGAAAAATAAAAAACATCATATATGAAACAAAAAACAACGCAGTAATTTTAATTTTTAAGTGGAATAAAAAGCTGAATTTTATTTAATTGTTTACAAAATTTTAAAATAATTTTTTTGTCCAAAAATTTTTCTGGTAAAAAAATTATTTAACTAAAAACATATAGTTTTCTTTAAATTAAAGTGTTTTCAGCAATTTTTAATATTTTTATTGGTAGTTTGTGTTTATCTACCTATCTAAAATCTTATAAGATACGCAAAAATTTATTTGTATTAAATAACCAAATATTTCAAAATTTTTAATTAAAAAGTTTTTAAAAAATGTATTAATTAAAAATTATTGAATAAAAATTTAAAAACCCTAACACTTGACGAAAGAACTTTGTATTATTTATTTAATTTCAAAAAATTTCAAATTTTTTTGTATTACAAACTTTTTTTATAAAATTAATTAAAAATTGTTGAATAAAAATTTAAAACCCCCGACACTTGATAAATTCTATGCATACAAATACATTTTTGTTGCTATAAACTACCTTAATTTTATTGTATATAAAAGTACAGTAATTAAATATGTATACAAAACAAAAAATACAAAAAAAAAAAAATTTAAATATATCTAAAGAATTGCAAGCAGTAGTTTATAATACAACAAATTTAATATGAAATAAAACTAACTACTTAAAAAAAAATTAAGAAAAATTTAAAAAATTACAAAAAACAACAGCAACAATATTTTATGTTTAGTATGTTATATATAAACCAAAATACGACGAAACCAACAAAATGATATTCCAGTGAACTACAATACATACACAAATGCATACAAACATATATACTTATACATACATACATATTTTATGATAATATCTACTTAAAGTAATATAATAAAACAGTGCTATACTATGTAAATGACATACACACACACATATTTGCAGTTAATTTCAATCGTTACAATAAAATTGCATAAAATATTATAAAAAAAACTTCAATTTGAAAAAAAAAATATTGAAATATATCACTTGGCAAATGAAAAAAATATGCAAAAAACAGTTTGCATTACACCGTTATGTTGTGAGTGTAGAGCTTTCGGGATTGTAACAGATGCTAAAGTTTTACACTTAAAGAAAAAAACTTGTAAGAGCGGCTGTAAGGCACTAAGAGCCGATTAAAAAAATGTGCAAAAAATTTAAAAAAGTAAGTTGGAAACCCTGCAGTTAGCAAATAATGTTTTTTTTTTCTGGAATTTTGATTTTCAAACCTAAATCTAACTGTAAAAGCGTTAATAATGCAAGAGCGCAAGCAAAGTAAGTACACTAGCATATTTTAATAACGGTGAACTGTTCTTACATGAACAGACTTGTAAAAAACACTACTACAGTTGATTTCCAGTATAGTATTAATAGTTCTCAAAAAACGTAAAAATAATAATAATAATAATAAATAAAAACAATTTATCCAATTCCTAAACAGTACTAAGGATGCAAAGACATTCAAGCAAACACAATATTTTATATTTTAAATAGATAGTCTAAAAAATAAAGAATTAGTAGACCTTCAGTGAACCTGGTGCAATATATTCATGTATATTAGCATATAAAAATTACTATAGTTTCTTGAATCATCTTAAAAATGTTTTTCAGTCAACAAATTTTCAGAGAGCCAAAAAAAAAATATTAAACGCATAGCGCACGTCCAATGGGTGCAGAAAATTGTACCTAACTATAGTACAGTCTTAGGAAAAAATACTTAATAGTACTTGCATTGCTGAATAGACTTATTTTTTATAATTTCAATAATTTAATAATTATTTATAATTAGTTTCGTGCTTAATTTCGTTTAATATTGGTGTGATTTATTTACAAGAAACGTTAAAACGCTAGTTTTTATTAATTGTTTTTTTAATTAATTTTTAAATTTTTTTCTCAGTTTTTAATACTTTTATAATATTTTTAATTAATTAGTCTTTTTTAAATGTTTTCCTTAATTATTTTATTTTAATTTTTGTTCTTAGTTTGTTTTTATTTTTATAATATTTTTCAACAATTAAAAAAATTATAATTTTTTTAAATTTCTTATATTAAATTGATAGCCTTTTGTATCTTATTTTTTAATTTTTACAGTATTTTACACTGAAAAAAAAATAAAACAGAATATTTTTTATATTTAATTATTAATTAATTTTTTTTCATTTTTTTTTATATATTATAGTGAATAATAGCCTTTTTTTAACTTTTTTAACCCCATTTCAATTTTTCATATCTATAATAATTTGAAAAATCAATACTTTTTTTAAATATTATTATTATATATTATATATATTATTTATTTTTTAATTATAGTGTGTATAGTATTTTAAATACAAAAAAAAATAAATAAAAAAAATATTTTTTTTATATCTAATTTTTTATTGTTATTAGTTTTTTCAAATTTCTACATATTATTTTATTGATTAGCTATTTTTTTTAATTTTTTAGTTTATTTTTATTTTTAAATTTGTTTTGGATAGAAACATATTATTTTAAAAAATTAATTATTTTTTCAAATATTCAATTATTTATTGTTATATTTTCAATTTCGTTATATTAAATATATATAATATATTCAATTATTTATTGTTATATTTTCAATTTTGTTATATTAAATTGATAGCCTTTTGCTTTTATAATTTTGTTTTAATTTTTTTAATAATTTTTGAATTAAAAATCCTTACAAAAATAATTTATTAAAAATTAAATTTTTTAATACAATAAAATTTGCAAATGTTTTT
>JBAWJQ010000679.1:0-81612 GCA_037783105.1 Bactrocera zonata | reverse complement strand
TATACCACATATCATAAGCACATATGTATGTATATGTATATCTATCAAAGCTCTCACTTAAGCGCTTCTTCAAGAGCGACAACAATCAGCAACGAAAACCAGCCAAGAATTATTGAAATTTAGCTAGTATGCGCAACATCATGTGACATGCAACGTCATGTGTAGTTTTGTGTGCGAGTTTAACCTTTCCAAAGAGTATTCTTGTGTGCGTGTGCCAAAAACAAAGATTGTGGTTTAAGTGCTTTTCGTTTGAAGTTGCACTGGTCAGTGACAGTTATTCTTTGTTGCATGGCAATGAAATGAGCAGAGCAATGCCAGCAAAAAACAGAGATCAGGAAGTTCAAACAGTTGCAATGAAACCAGCACTTGAGCTCGTGTTCCCGGCGCGCTTGATTGCCTGAGTCACAGTAGCAATGATCTGTAGCAGAACGCGCTCGGTGCTTTCTCGAAATGAATATGTGCACATGTATGTATGTGTGTAGAAGTAACTGGTTAACTGCAGTGGCGGATGCTGATAGGAATTTTGTACTTCATAATACAATGTTGATGAGACGCGACAATTAATTGAAGAGATGCAGCCAGTTAAGTGAAGTATGCACTTCCGAGTATGAAAGCGATTCTAAAGCAGAGTGGAAACTTAACCCTTCGCCACCTAACGCCGGTCACAGTGACTCTACCGTTTTTTATTTTTTAAATATACCCGTTATTATGCAAGCTGCGCAGTTGAAGTATGAAACTTCTTTTAAGTTAATTTTTTGTTAATATTAAATAAAAGATACAAAAGAGTTATGTGCGGTTTTTGGTGTTTTATTATTATATTTATACTTTAAACACTAAAGTTAAGTTTACTTTGACCGACGTTAGGTGGTAGAGTGTCTAAAAAAGACGTTAGGTGGCTAAGGGTTAATATAATTTACATATATACATAAGACGAAAAGGATTTAGGGGTTGGAGATTTTTGATGGTGCTCTTTATAAAACTGGAGCATTTCAAGCAGCGCATATAGTTATCAAGAATTCTTTAAAGCTTGGGTTGAGCAGCTTATAAGTTAGAAAATTAAAAAAAAAAATACAACCGATAAGACTCTTAAACAAGTAACTGATTTTTGTAGTTATTTAGATACTTATTCAAAATCTCTGCATATTTTTGATGGAATACAAACACTTGGTTAGAAGCTTCTTACTTGACTTTGAAAGCTTTCATAATTAATTTTGTACAAAAGTATTAAAATTAGGATATAACTAAGTTTTGCTTAAAATTCGAAAGCTTCTTCTCCTAAGCTACCATTTGTATAACATTCATTGTTTCTACAGCTTTCATATGCGACTACATTAAAAAAGCTTTCAACACAAGCCTACTTATTTAATTAAATTCCTGCTTAACTCAATTACTGACCTTTGTTATTTAAAACTTTATAAATATAGACTTTATTGATATTTTGCTATTCTTTTGTTCCAAATCAAAAACCAACAAACATATACATACTTCTATATAAATTAAGTGAAAGCTTTTTAGAAAATATTATTAAAAAACATTTAAGAAAATTGTTTAAAAAAATTAAGCGCCCTTTTATCTCAACTTATATTTATAATTGTTAAGGCATTTTATTAATAATTATAATTGCTTTCTTAATGAAAGCTTTTAAGTTTAGCAATAAAATAAAATAAATTAATGTTCATTTCTAAACAGGACAGGACAGGTTTGCAAATGAATTATTTATTTTTTGTAACGTTACGTTAAAGTTTTAAACAGAAAATATTTTAAAAATATTTATAAAATTTGGAAATAACAATTTTTGCTGATTTTTTTGCACTTATATTTGTTTGCATTCAGCAAGCCGTAAGAAATTTGAAATTTTTAGTAAAAGTAAAAACTTTCATATGATAAATTATTTTAGGACAATTCCTAAATAAGTTTATAAGTGTTAACTAACTTTGAGTGAAAACTTCAAAAAATTCTTGTTTTATTTATTTCAAAATACTTCTTAAAGGTTTATTGGTTTTTTGGAAGCTTCGAAGCCTTCACTCGATACTAAAATTTTCAAAAACTCAGATTTTGGTGAGCTAAATTTGTAATTGATTCTACACGCTTGCATATGTTAAATATGCTTTCAAGTTTATCAAATGAATACTTTTTGTAATTTTCATATGGTTGTAGTCCGTCGAGGCTGAAGGACTTTATGTTAGTTTTTAATCTAATTTTTCGAGGCCTTCAGGTCTTAAGCTACTTTTGGTTAAAAGCTTCGAAATAACAGATTCTGAAACTTTCGGTTTTAATTAGTTTTAGATGGAAGCTTCGTAAAGCTTTCCTTTTCTAAAAATATCTTAAAGCCATCAAGACCAATATTTCTAAAGATTTTATTATTTTAGAATATTTCGAAGCTGTGAAAAGGTTTTCTTAAAAATTGTCAGCTTTTTAGTGTTCAAGTCCTTAGGATTGCAAAAATCTTTAATATTGTATTTTATATTAGTGTGAAAGCGAATACCTGTAGGAATATATGTATATGTATATTTATAATAAATGTAAATATTAATTTTTCTTCAAAATAAACTAAGCTTTTTTGTTGTATTATTTCTAACCAAATTATAGAAACCAAAAGCTTTCACTCTTTTCAATATAAGGAAAAAAAGGAAAATACGATTCTAACTTTAATAAAAATCAAATTAAGCGTAACCTACAAAGAAACATTAGAGCGATAAATTTGAATATGAAAGTGAATTGATGAGTTTTGCTTATCGAACAAAAGGCACACAAGCCATGAAATTATAAGTGCTTCACTGCTCAAGCGCTCAATGAGTACCTGCAAAACAATAACAATTATAAGTGAGAGAACAAAAAAAAAATCGAAGCTGTAATAATAAAAAAGCGCTTGTCGGCAAGAAATAAAAGTTAAGGCAAATAACCAGAAAAAAACAAAAGTGTGGAAGCAGCTCGAACAAAATGTGTCGACAAAGAAAGCCAAAAAATAAGTGCTTAATAACATGAGAAATGCAAAGAAAAATGAGAAAATATAACACAAAACCGCAAAGTTGGCGATTGAATGCCGAACTTGAATTTCAACAAGTTCACGCCTCGAAATTTATGCTCCAGCGTATTTCATTCGATGCACAAGGTGTGTAATTTTGTGTATTTTTTCTTTTCTTATTTATTATTATTTTTTGCTTTTGTTTTTAACTGCAGTTTATCTTAATATTTTTTGGTTTTAATATGATTTGGGTTTGGCTTTCTTTCGGGTTTGCTTCATAAATCCAACAAGTGCACAGCAGAGTTGAACGAGAAAATAAACTGCACGCTGTGCGGCAGAGGAGGCGATGAGGTTCATAGCGTGCAACACACAATTTTTATACTCTTGCTACATGTTGCTACAGAGTATAATAGTTTTGTGCACCTATCGGTTGTATGTATCACCTAAAACTAATGAAGGTATTACCAGACAAGTTGAAATCCGGGTGACCGCCCGTTCGTACATACGAGCAAGCTGTAACTTGAGTAAAATTTAAGATATGTATGCATGATACTTCGCGTTCTTTGGCAAAAATAGAATTACTTATTAGTTCGTAGATGGGCGTAATCGGACCAATGCCACGCCCATAAAACGCCATTAACGGAACACCCATAAAGTGCTATAACTAAGCACTACATTAAGATATAGAACTGTGTTTGATAGGGGTGAACGCAAGGGGAACCTGTGCACAAAAAAATTAATAAGTTTAATATACATACATATCTCCGAAAGTAATTCGCTTAGCGCAAATATTATAAGAACTTCTGCCGACAGTATGACATCAGATTACAACACCGTTCACTCCTTATAAAAAAGTACTGTTAAAAACAAGTAAAAGCGCGACAAATAAATAACTTAAAATTAAAATTCACCTCTCAAGACTGTATGAGAGAGCTTTAAAGGAGTTGGAGTCAAAATTGAAAGATGAGCGTGCCATCGCCCATATTTCTGCGAAAACTCATATCTCAGAACCTACTCACCGGATATTGACCATATTTCGCAAATAATGTTATCTTGACATTTATATGTTACAGTGTGAAAATCAGCGAAATCGGGCTACAACCACTCCCCTTTCTAATATAATACAATTTTAAATTCTATTTTATCATATCACTTTTGAGTATACTTATGAGGAATTACTTTATAATGTATGTCAGAATAAAACTTTACACGAAACGTGCCTTTGAGGTGCGCCACCTTATGACTAAAAACTGCCCAAATCTAACCAAAAGTATTCAAGTCTCTATGCACTGAATATGTGGACCCAAGATCTATGGTTAATCAATGTATGGGATATACTACTAAAGTTTGGAGAGAAACCTTTTCAGTATGGCTGTTTGTTAAAAATTTTTTGAATCGGGTCAATACTTTCTTTAGCCCTCGTATGCCTATTAAAAATATTATCGAACATTCGATTGAAAACTCGCCCTAGACCCCATATAACTAACAAGCCTATTGTACCTGAAGTTATTTCTCTGGCTTTAATACCTACAAGTAGCAGGAGTATGATATGTTCGGTAACACCCGAATTTAGTGGTTTCTTACTTGATTATTTTTGGTTTTATTTTTATTTTTTTAAGTTTTATTTTCATATTTTTTGTCGAACTTGTTTTCGATTGTCCGTACAGCTGTGAAATGATGCGAATGAATAAGACAAGAGAAACTTCATTGGATAAAACCACAACAGTAAAAACGTAGCAACAACAACATAATGTCAAAATACAAATAAAAAAATCATAACTAATAATTTTAAGCCATAAAGCAGCAGTAAAGCTGTGTACTTCCGCGTGGAAGAGACGTGAGGTGGGGATGTTGAGGTTAGAAACACAAACAATAAGAAATTGCCTCAAATTGGTAGAAAGTAGCACGCGGGTGTGCTGATTTGAGGTTTTGTAGCTCACTTCCCATCTGGCGGCTTGGCTGGTGCTGCCATTTGCGTAATTTGTGGTAGGCAGTTAAGTGGCGACTACGGGCAACAGTGGCAAGTGCAGCTACCCACTTACTTCTCGGCATGTACAATGAACCAATAAAGTTTACATACACCTAGTTTTATTAAATAACGACACGTTTATTTGTTTTAAAATGAATAAATTTTGTTGTTTTTTTTCTATCCATTTCAAAATATGTATATTTAACATTAAATATAGTACATGAAAATATTTTTTTTTTTACACAAAAAAAAAAATTAATGCTAAATTTCAAAATTAAAAAAAATTAACAGCCGATTTAAGGACACTTAAAATTTAAATTATTTTGTTAAAATGTTTAGATACTAAATACTCAGACCAAATAAATATCTGATTCCAGAAATACTAACATTTGTTTTCAGCTAGCCTAAAACAGGAATTTTTTTGTAACGGTTAGTTTTCATTTGATTATAGTAGTAAAAAGTCGTTAGAGAAGGGTATAAATTTCGTTTTTGTCAATGTCTGATTAAGTTACCGGCACATTTTAAGGTCCTAAGATAAGTGATGATGGAGCAGACGTTTCATTGCCCGACCATGAAGAAGTTCGAAAGCAATTACCCGCCTGAAGACCAACAAAGCGGCAGGGGCCGATGGATTGCAGGCCGAGCTATTAAAACACGGCGACGAAGAACTGATAAGGTATGTAAAATATGGTCGGACCAAAGCATGCCCAACGATTGGAATTTAAGTGTGCTATGCCCAATCCAGAAAAAGGGATACCTCACAATCTGCGCCAATTACCGTGGGATAAGCCTCCTCAACATCACGTATAAGTTTCTATCGAGCATATTATGTGAAAGGTTAAAGCCCACCGTCAACAAACTGATTGGATCTTTTCAGTGTAGCTTTAGACCTGGCAAATCAACAATCGACCAGATATTCACCATGCGCCAAATCTTGGAAAAGACCCGATAAAGGAGAATCGACACACACCACCTCTTCGTAGATTTCAAAGCTGCTTTTGACAGCATGAAAAGGAGCTGCCTTTATGTCGCGATGTCTGAATTTGGTATCCCCGAAAACTAATATGGCTGTGTAAACTGACGTTGAGCAGCACCAAAAGCTCTGTCAAACAAAAGCCATACTCTATAAGTCACTCATAATTCCCGTCCTGCTGTATGGCGCAGAGGCTTGGGCGATGACAATAACTGATGAGTCGACGTTGCGAATTTTCGAGAGAAAAGTTCTGCGAAAGATATATGGTCCTTTGCGCGTTGGCCACGGTGAGATATGTGACGACATTGACATAGTTCAGCGAATTAAAAGACAGCGGCTACGCTGGTTAGGTCATGTTGTCCGAATGGACGAAAGCACTCCAGCTCTGAAAGTATTCGACTCAGTATCCGCCGGGAGAAGCAGAGGAAGAGGAAGACCTCCACTCCGTTGGAAGGACCAGGTGGAGAAGGACCTAACTTCGCTTGGAATATTCAATTGGCACCACGCAGCGAAAAGAAGAAACGACTGGCGCGCTGTTGTTAACTCGGCTATAATCGCGTAAGCGGTGTCTACGCCAGTAAAGGAAGAAGAAAATAAGTGATGTAAATTCAAAAAAGTTTTATCCCTATCATAAGGCAGGCTTTATTGTAAAGTTGAGTAAATTGCACCAATAATTTTCAGTTTCCAACACCAACAATTAAATTTTAAGAATTATATTCTATATATTTTTAATTTTCTTTATTACTTAAACATATTTATTTATTTAATTTTTTAACAAATAAAATCTGCAATTTCCCAATTACTTCTGATTCATGAAATCTGTTGTATCCACAAATTTGTAATAAATCAAAAGAAATTCATTCAATCACTTAGAAATGCCGTGTAGGCTTTAAATTATATTTGCCTTAAATATTTATGCGCTTACTATCAAATTCAACACTAACGGCTCAATTCCATTACCGATACCTTGTTGCACAGTTACATTTTCACATATCAAATTATTTATATAAAATACATTTTCTTTTAATTTTGTTGTTGTTTTTTTGCACATAACACAAATTCAACTCGTTTTACAAATTCGTTGTGATATATGTATCTCTACAGGCAAGTACATGGAAAGTAAATAAATAAAATCTGAAATCTCGATTCGCCGCAAAGCATCATTCTATTTCCTTGCATTTTTTATGAGTTCGAATTCTCAAAGCGATAGCTCGCTGGCAAAGCACGAGTTTTTCAGGCTTTCGCCTGAATTTCAATTGTCATACAATTTTGGTGAGCGACAAAAGATATTGAAAGCAGCAAGCAAAGAGATCTTTAAGACGACTTAGCGAAGGAACAATGGAAATATATATGTATATGACTACAAGAACAAAAAATATTTTTGTATGTTGAACAGGAAAAATTTGCACTACTTCTAAGTGACGTATGAAAAACCGCAAGAAAATCACGCGCGACGCCATAAGATATGGCAAAGCAGAGGCTGTGGCAGCAACGACGGCAACTACACCACCATTAGTACTGACGAACATCACAGCTCAGTTCAGTTCGGTTCAGCTGCACTTTGCCCAACTTTAGCCCGAAGCGTCTGTTACATTCCAGCGCTATTGTCATCGTTGACAGCTGCGTCGCTACCGTCAGATACTAGATACCAGATACCATACATCAGATACACGTTTCACTTCCTTCTGGCTATGCTCGTTGTCGGCTGTACTCATCGTATATCTGCCACATATCTATCCACCTATCTAAATATCTGTTTGTACGTGGCGCGTTAGCGGAATAGCTGGAGACAGCGCTGGGCAAGAGTGGTACATGATTTCATATGAATGTGTTTCGTACCTTGTAGGAAAAACTAATACCTTAATAATTTGAGTCTTATTTAAATCATTGATTTTGCCAACCTTCTCCTCTATAAGCTTTGCGTAAAAGAGTGATGCGTCAACTATGTCAACTGAAAAAGTGACCTCGTGAAAGCTCGTGGCAACAGAAAGTTCAGTGCTAATATTGAAATCAGGGTACATATAGAATGGAATTTTAGCTTTAAAAAAAATGGATCTGATCAAAAATCGAACTTTGGCCGGAAACTACCAAAGTTTTTAAATCGCCGCTATTTTGCCACTTTTGGATTTTTAGAAATCAGGAGTATATCTTCTAGTTTAATGATAGTTTTTTATTACTAATTTATTGGAAAACTCAAAAAAATGCCACTGAGTATTTTTGAAACATGTATAAATATATACCTTGAAATTTTCAAAACAATGGATGCAGTAGTTTCTTAATGGGGATGCACCCGAAGATTTGGTTAGGGGTAACTAGTTGTTGAAGTTTTATTTGTTCTAATATATAATAAATCTGAAAATCTGTTCCTTACTTTGGTAAACCTAGCAATCAGGTCGAACTAAAATCGGCAAAGATAAGCGTTTAAAACAATTACAGAACTTTATGTTTGATTCCGAGGAGTCAAAGGTTGCTGATAACTGCTTCATACTGGAAATTCGACTCAAAAGCTTTCCTACACAGCTTATATCTTTCATAGTGATTTTATGTTTACTCCGGTGTAAAGCCGTCCCTCGTCCATGGTTGCCGCTGGCTATCGACATGTTAAGGAGTACTGACATGGTTGGCTCAATGTGCTGCATGTTGCACGTTCCATTCAGTACTGGCACAAGCTGACGGCATGCTAGCGAGCTTGGCTATATACATCCTTACATATGGCGGTGCATATATATCTTGGTCAAAGTGGTTGTAAGGCAGTATATACTACGTTTGGAATCTCCATTTGAAATAAGTACATTGCAGCAGCAAATGTTAAAAACAGCTTAACGGCAAGCGGCAAGCGGCGAAGGCATGCGAAATTGTGCAAGAAAATTGAGGAAGAAGACGCTGCCGAGCATTGGCGATACAAATACTTAAATGCATCGATTTGTATGTTAGTCACTGTGGCTATGTATATATGAATGTTTATTTAAAGAAGGCCAAGATGTGTGGTAACGACGCGGAAGCAGCAGCTTCGTACAAGCAATCGCCGCAGCATCGCCATTATTGTGTTGGCAGCAATGAACCACATACATGTACATACTCACACGCACACATACACATTTGGTAAGCAGGAATACAGATGTGCATGCTTCTCTTTGGCATAGAATTGCAAAGCATATAACGGCAATGGATTGTACATAGATATATATATGTATATGTAAATATATGTATATGTATGTATGTATATGTAAATATATTATATGTATTATAGGATGTGTATGAGCTTCTGTAGGTGTGCCTGTTACATTCCCATTCATTTGTGGCTTACTTATGTGGTGCAAGAAGTTGGTATTCAATTGGATGGTGCTCGGCTCTATAGTTCAAAAGCAAACCGTTTTTCATGCGAGTGACTCGTTTTTGTGTTCGATTTGATGGCGCAGCATTGATGAAATCCGTGAGATTCGGAGATGCCTTAAGAAATTGTTATGTCTATATTATATGCGCATATCTCTAGTCATAAAATGTAGTCCAGAAAACAATAGTATTTCTGGTAAATCCCAGTGTTTGAGACAAATAAAAGCTCTGATCGAATTCCAAAGTAAAATATAGGAATAACCCGAAAGGCACTACCTGTCTTCCATCTCTTTTTTCTATATCGAAGAAGACGAAATATTAAACACGATTTTCCTTATAGTGATATCAACAACTTATTATTAGTAGATGTCAGTCATGTCTGGCTTATGTAATTGAAACATGACCGTATTAGTACCAAAAAGGAGCTTTCTCCTCAGTCTTGAGATAACACGACCTGTTAAGCTGGTTTAAGTTATGAGACCCACGATGTTTCAAATTTATAATCGAGAAGGCGAGTGAGTCCAAAAAGAAGCCTTAAACCAAATTCCATTAAGAACCATTACACCGCAAAAGTTCTGCCGAGCACAAGCCTAGCTAGGTTTTCAATAGTAAATCACAAGAAAACAAGAACACCCACTGGCTTCCATTTGAATAATATTGGGGAAATGCTTTTCGCTGCAATTCTTTAGCTTTGAAGTATCCTCTACGATTTAGTTATAACCAGGCTCGTTGCAACTGATATTTATGCTAAGCATTCGGCATAATAAGTCTGGCGTGCACGACAGCAACTCTATCCCTGCTATCCTGGTTACCTCGGGTACATCTAACAACTTTCGTTCTAAGCATCAGAAGATAAAGACCAATAGTTCTACGAACATATCTTGGCCTAGGAAAGAATGAATACCGGAACATTTTAATGTTTCTTGGCAAATATTTGTAGCTTCAATCTTCTCCAAAACCGATTACAACACTCGTATTTTGAAGAGTAATTATTTGACAATGGCATCGAAAAATATAGCTAGTTAAATTGCTAAAAGTTCTTAATCAACACTAACCTATGTCACTATAAATTATGTAATATCAGCATTAAATAATGCTTCAGATTTCAAGAGTAATCTCTTTTATAATGAGCCAGACTAAATTTCAGATTTCAAGAATACCTTTTTGAAAATGGAATAACAAACAAATCTCGATTCTTTAAAATAGCTCGTTTACATAGGATGAGAGAAAGATTTCAATTTCTGAGAGAACTCGTTTTTATTTTTAAATTAGGACTGAGATTGCTTGATATCGGGGGAAGACTTACGATACTCTCGGAAACTAGAAAACTACTTCTCTAGGAGCTTAGTTTTTTTTATAGTTGCAATGGAATTCGAAATATTGAGTTATTGGTTTTTTTAGGCCGTGGGACGGACGTAAGGCTTCTAATAAAGACTTTTTAGGTTTTATATGTAATTGCTTCTCGTTCAAATATTTTCAATAATAATACACAGTCTTTAAATTTGAAAACAATGCCGACAGAAGTTTTTTTTTATTTCCCAAGAAATGGACTTTTTAACATTCCAATGTAAAATTTAAATTTAAAAATAAACATTATTTATAATTACGAATCAGAAGACTTCAAATAAGCTCAGCAAGAAAGCAAAGGAAATTGCGGCAACCAGAAATTTATGCTACGCCTATTTTGCTGGCCTATAGCACTACATCTAGCCATACAATAGCATAAGTGGCCTACAACATCAAAGCAAAATCGACACGTAGCAACGTGACTGTGTGGGACACTTTGTGGTGAATGCTAAGGAACATGCAACACACTTTTATTCAACAAAATCAATTCACATTCAAACTTATGTATGTGGCACGTGTAAGTGGCACGGAAATCGACAACATCATTTGATGCTCGTTTGCTCAGAAAACCAATATTTTGTCAATGAATATATACTCTCTGTTCTCTCAAGTATGGCGCTGTTTAGAGATTAGAGGAAGTGATGAGTGAGTCAAGTATTAGTCACGTTGTTAGTATTCGATTCGCTCATGCTCCGATATACACCATTATACAGTGTACTTGCATATAGATATGAGTGTGTGGGTATTATCATATAAGACGTTCGATTATGTAGTCTACGAGTGGAATATAATCTGGAACGAATTTGTTAGCATTGCCTATGAACTACCAATGTTTACTGCCACTGAAGTGGTTAAATGGTGCATGTGGCACGAACACGAAATAAGCAATAGACGGATTCAATAGAGGGCAAAGAGTGGAAATTCTGAATATGTGCGTTCTTTGGCACCCAGTAAGCTACGTAGAAAGTTGCGGATGTGCAGAGTCGCTAAGTCAAAGTAACGAAGTAGAAATATTAGAATGTCAGTAGGCCTCTTCATCCACATATGCAAACAAAAATAACAAACACATACACACATACAAGTCAACTGCTCATACGTACATAGTATGTGCGTAGGTGCTTGTTTGGAAGACTGGCTTTCGAAAGCCGCCAGCGAAAATTTTGTGTGTTTGTGTGTGTAAAAAATTGGACAAAAATAGCATGTAAACAAAGTATAAAAGCTAACAAACAAAACATAAATAAATATGACACATACTACAATATGTACATATTTACAACAACCTCGAGTGGGCTTTGCATTGGCTTAAGCTAAAGTGTCATAAGGAAGCGTAGAAGAGTGAAGCCAGTGCCAAAGTCGCCGCTTATTTGCGGTATAGCCGGCGATAAGCAAACAGTGCGAGCGTACAACAACAAAATTTGAGCTTTGTAAAATGATAGAGAGATGGGCTGAAAATGGCTGAAATCTAAAAGTTGGCTATTAAAGCAAAGCGAAAATTAAATCCTAGTATACATATATAAAATATCGTACATATGTGCATGTCTTTTAATATTTACTGGAAATATTCCAAGTTCATTTCACGTCTTTCGAACTCAGCGTTGGCAAGATGTTAGTCCTAAACCCATCAGTAATTTAAATTTAAGCGTATTCGATTACATTCGAATATAAATTCGATCTGCTGTTTCGGTACAAGCTATAGAATATATTCACCTTTTCCACGCCACTACTATTACTAGAAGTTCAACCAATATAAAGTTGCAACATATTTCAGTTTGAGCTCTGTGTAAAAGTATTGTACAGTACGAGTATCAATATAGTCGGTTTGGGCATCAAAGTAGATATCATTCTAAAAGCCGTATTGCATAATTAAAATTTCAATTACAGGAAATGTTTTTTTTAGTTTGTTGCATGACGCAGGTCGTATGATCGGACCTGCAGAAATTAAATAAATGACTTAAACAGTATGCAAGGTGCATTCCAAAGTAAACAGGACTTTTTGAATCTGGGGCCCCCCTGGTGGCGCCATCTATATGTCGACTGGTGCTTTAGAATCTGCTATCTTTATCGATTGTTCAGTGAGAATTTCATAATATTTCATCGATTAGAATTGAAGTTATTGCATTTTAAGTGTCAGTATGTTTGTGTTATCGGTACGAAAATGAGCTCCGAACAAAGACCCAACATTAAATTTTGTCTCAAAATTGGTAAAGCTTTTACTGAAACGTTTCAGTTGATGAAACAAGTTTATGGCGATGATTGCCTATCCCGTAGCAGAGTGCACGAGTGGTTTCAACGTTTTCAAAGTGGTCGTGAGGACATATGAAATGACGATCAACATGTGGGCCAATCAAAATACGTGATCACCGGAAATTCCATCGAAACTGTGCGTGAATTCATCAAAAATCAACCGAAATCATCATTGAAATTTATGGTAATGGAATTGAACATCTCCAAAACATCGATTTATCGCATTTTGACCGAACATTTGGGCTTACGAAAGGTGTGTGCACGGTTTCTCCCGCACAAATTGACTGATGACCAAAAATTGCTCAGAATCCAACATTCGATCGAGGCTTGTGACCGATTATTTGACCAAAAATCACATTTTAACCATTAACCACCGTGCGACTTCTTCCTTTTCGGAAAATTCTATTTGCCCATGAAAGGAAAGCGTTATGCAGACGTAGAGGTCATGACATGCTTTTGGACCGTGCAAAAAGCTGTATTGAAGCAGAAGAATTTTTATTATAATTAATATTTTTTAATATGAACATACTATAGTAAAAACAAGCAGGTCCTCTGAGGTTGAGTGACATGCCTCATGTGTCACATGAACCATCACAATAGCGTCCAATGACAAGTCAAACAGGCAATTCGATACCGAATGCAAGTCTAACTGATTTTACGTACGCTCAATGTACAAATCTATTTATATTGTTGTTTGTCATTTGGTCTATCAAAATATACATATGTATATGTACCTCTTTGTCATACAGTCCGTCTTGGAAATATTTTGTACACATAGTATGTGTACCAACTGTAAATAGTGTCTAAAAGTTTAGACTAGAAAATGGTTTAGGTGCCCAAACTGCCAAAGAAAGTCAGCCAAATATTGTGCTGAGTCAACAAATCTACTCCCTTGCCACAAATACCAATATATCTATACATATTTGTATATACATACATGAAGAAATGTTTACATGTTTACTGTGTTTAGTTGTGTTTTTAAGTATATATCGGTACCTATGTATATGTTGTGGTATGTGGCAAGTACAACGTCTAGCGAGCTTAGCCTACAAATACGAATAGGTCACCAAAGCAAAACAAACTGCCAACTACACTGAACTACAAGTATATATTACGTTGGTATGTGTATGTGAGTTTTTATATATAGTATATGTGTTTCTGTAAGATAGTGTATTTTGGCCGTAAATCAAGTGTGGCAAGCGTGATTCTTAGCTTTTCATCTGTGGCCTAGCTAGACTCACTTAAAAGGCCTCCGCCTGCCTCCGTTATGAAATACAAAACCACAACTAAGCATACATATGTGTATACACTGATGCAGATACTCACACTTGATTCTTCTAACACATCCCTATTGATAGATCCTGCCACTCAAGTTTACATGAATATTTAGTGGGTTTTAAGCAGCCTTGCCGAAGACCCACAGAAAGCAATTCTGTTTCGGTATATGTGTGTGTGTATTACATGGAGAACATATACCGTTATCCGCACGCATGTGCTCCACCAAATCCCTCATATACCGTACGTAGCTACGTGCCACTCTCGTTGTCTAATTTGTATAAGGAAAACGGAATTTGCATATTAGACGGTTTACAGGGATAAGTAGCAAAAAGCTTACACACCTAAAGCTGTCACATCATACCAAGGATGCTCCTTTGCTGGAAATGCAAACACATACATGTACTATAATTATCTATGGGACATGTTGGTGCACAGTGAGTTTTACGCAAATTACGCTTAGAGTAGCGGTAAAGTCAAAAGCTGAAATTGACTAATTTTTGGTTAATGAAGTTGTGCATAGAAAAGCAGCTTTCAAGTGCGCGCACTAAGGTCATGTGCTTCTTGCTTTGGCTTCTTTTAGCAATTTTTTGCGTTATAACCCTAATTTTGCTTTCACTGCAGTATAATTAATCTGAAAATGTTGCGAGCTTCCACTGGTACTTGTCGATATTAGTGATCGTTTTGATAGGTGTAGGCTTTATTGGCCTTAATATGCGGCTACAAGCTATTTGGTTGCAACAGTTTGATTACATGTAAGGTGGATGCATAAGCTGAAAGCTGAAATATAAGGATGAAAGAAGCTTTCACTTAAGAGCTTTCACTTAATTCAAATCCGTAAAACCAAGTGGCTCGATGATATGTGGGGCAGAAGCTTTTTTGGTTAGTTAAAAGTATTGAGCTTTGACAATTAAAACATATAAATTGTATATACGGAAGCTGCAATATTTTATTAATGTATGACCTCGTACATAAAGTTTAAAATAAAACTGGTATCTCCACTGAATTAGTTCAACATAATTTATTGAAGCATTGAAGCATTTGACTTGTTGAGTCTTAAAGTCACCAAATGACGAGCAATATAAGCAAAATAATGGTATTCTGACCAAAATCGACCAAAACTTGTGTCCTCATAAAATTATGAAAACTACTTGCAACCTAAATTTTCATTCAGTGTATTCATTTGTAGTAATAATTATCCATAGATTTTTTTTGATTAAATTTTGAGTAGAAAAAATATTCCTCGCGTTACTCTTTTTTTTGGAGGTCTTCCTGGAGATCGACCCCTTAATAACTAAATAATAATACTCACTTTGTTGAAAAAATATAAGTCTAATCAGAAATCTTAGCACAAGAAATAATAATAACGAAGCTATTATATTTAAGAGCTTCCCTGAAAACGATGTAGTTTTTTTTTACTGTTATTATTATTAAATAAATAAAAAATCACTTGAAACTGCTCCGCATTAAAATTATATAGCAGCAACCTACATTAAAAATTTATAGACCAATATATGCAGCTAATATATAATATAGTAGTTGTTATATGTAACACCTTAATTTAAAATTTAATGCTGTTCATTATTTTCAGAAATTTTCTTTTATGATTGTAAATTTTTAGTTTGGCAAGGTTTGTTTCTCATGGCAAGCTTAAGTGGTACTTGGCAATAAACATCGAAATTAGAACACCATCTCGACAACTACTTGATTTGTGAGCTTTGTAACAGGTGTCCCAGAGCAAAAAAAGAAAAATAATAAAAGCCAAACACAAAAGGTCAAAGTAAAAATAACAAATTATTCAAGTGTGCAAAAATGACGATTGTAAAAATTGGAAAATTGGAGTATTACTTTTTATGGCAAGAGCTAAAAAAAGCTAAGCGTTAACCCCATATGTTTCTAATTTTTCCGCTGTAAAGTTTGTTTTTATACACTTGCAACATGTTGCTACAGAGTATAATAAATTTGTTCACCTACATACGATAGCTAGGCGAATTAAAGTATTATACTCTGTAGCAACATGTTGCAAGAGTACAAAAAATTTCAGATTTCTTAATTTAATTTTTAATCAGTTAAGGAAAAGCCTTATATCAACTTCAAAACCATAACCATTGTCAGGTAGATAAACACAACGCTCAAGTTTTATGAAAGCTCTTTCGAGTATATGTTATGAGTATAGTTTCAATGCACTTCACCCACTCTGCTTTGCCAATCACTTCCACATTTTATAGTCTTTAGTCTTTAAATAACAAAACCACTACCATTACTCCATAAAGTTTATAAAACTCGTTTACGCATAACGGTGTGAAATATCTCACCTCCTATGTCAATCTTCGCCGCAGAAATGCCTGATTTTATGTTTATAAGGTGTACAACACCATGCAAATGCGTTGGCACATGGGAATACAAAGGAGCGAATTGTTGTTTACTTCGCAGAGAAAAATAAACACAATTTCAGAACACGTGTTTTTCAAATTTGTTATACGCCCCGTTTAGCAAAGCATTATAATCGCATTCACCGCGCAGTGAGCTGGCAATGAAAACTGCTAGATATTACCATATCTATATATTTAGATCTATATAACATATATCAAGTTCTTGAGCGATCGTTTAAATGCTTTAAATAAACAAGCCGAAGCGTTTCAAATGAACTATGCACACATGGTGCTAAATAACGAGAATAAAGAGATATCATTTTATGTCTGCAGAAAGCTTTGAGACTAGACAGTGTGACAGGCAGACAGACGGAAAGACAGACAGACAAAGAGATTTGCAGATAGACACTAGATAGACAGCCAAGCGAAAAATTTTTATTAAAATAACTGACACATTTACCATCATAATAAATCGGCCTTCAATGATTGTTATGGCCCAGTTTATTCATGCGCGCATTCAGAAAATATTCTAAAAGGAAAATGTAGACATTTCAACTCGAAATTGCGCACGCAATACGTATGTTCAAGTAAGTATGTGCCAAACGGTGTGCTTGTGTAAAAATGTTAACATTTATGGAAAATATTTTCTCACTTTTAAATTCTCCGCAATTAACTTGAAAATGCACGCCTGGAATGTAGGCTAAATAAACATTGTAAATGAGTGCAAATAAATATTTTATGCATGAATAAGAAAAAACACAAACATTAAGGTGGATCGGACGTTTGAATTATTAGAATGACGAAACTTAATTGCAAATCTGCAAATATTGTGGGACTTAATTCTGAAGAGATTAGATAAAACAAGTAAGAAAGGGCTAATATCGGGTGCAACTGAACATACGATGTAAAACGTCAACCAGAGGATCGGAATCTAAGCTATATTTTAAATGCATACACCAAATATAACTTATACCCTGACCTACATATACATATATTCGGCATAAGATTTGTTAGAAAAACCGAAATCACTGAAATTCTCACTGAGATATCCATACATCCAGGATAAAGTCAACAGAATGTTGTAAAATCTTTGTATGGGGTGAATGGAGGCTCTGAGAAGTTTTGACCCGATTCCCTCATTTTGGATACACAGAATTACTGCTGCAGGAAAAGGATTATGTTTGAATTTCTATTGCATATCTACACATTGACCGATATTTTCGATCAAAAGTCAACTATTGGTAGTGGGGTCCAAATACTCGGGTCTTGAACAATTTTAGTTGGATTTGAACAATTTTCTGTCGAAAGGTGGCACACACAAAAGGCATTATTCGTGCAAAATTTAATCCCGTTACATTAATTGCTTCTTGTGTACTGGAAACTGAACGAATCAAGTAAAACTCAAATTTGTGCTATATGGGAAATAGGCGAGGTTGTTGTCTAATTTCGCTCATTTTCACAACGTAATATAGGTATATGAAAATGATGCCGCGTGCAAAATTTTGTCGAAATCGGTTGGTCGAGTCCCGTGATAAGGGATTGCACCAAAAAGTGGGCGGTACTACTCCCATCGACCAATTTTCACCCCGGCTCTCATTAAGCTCTCGAGTACCATCTCGGTGGTAAAATTTAATGACTCTGGCATATTTATTTATTGATTTATCGGGCTTTTAATAGCTTTGAACAGTACTGTTATATAGGGAGTGTTCGGGCTTATCAGCCGATTTCATCCATTTTCACACTATTGGTAGGAGTTCTTGTGATCTCTACGCTGGCCGAATTTGGTTGTTGTAGCCTTAGTGGTTTAGGAGATATCCTTATTCTTAAACAAATTGTTTGCCGTTTCCTGATGGAAAATTTACGCCTGGAAAACGTTAACAATATCATTTCGCTTTATGGGCTCTTGTAAAATTCTAAGAAGATCCGACGTTATGGAGCCAAATTTTGTTCAGCGTTGAGGCCCATCTGGTTCAATGGGTACGTTAAGATACAAAATTACCGCATTTGGGATTAAGAGCTCCTGCAGAGATTCACGAGCTGCCATTTCATCCAGAAAAAAAAAACGATTTGGCGTGGTTTGTGGGCCGGTGGAATCATCGGTCCAGAATTATTCAAAAATAATGCCAGTGAAAACGTAACCGTTAATGGTGACCGTTATCGCATCATGATGACCGACAATTTGATGCCTGAAATTGAATCTCGTGATCTCGGCGACATTTGGGTTTCAACAAGACGGCACCACTACACACACATCACATTATTCAATTGATTTATTTAGAGAACACTTCGATGAGTAAATAAATTCATTATTTGGGCCGGTCGATTATCTACCAAGATCGTGTGATACCACACTAGTCTAAAGTCTATGCGGACAATCCCGCTTCGATTCAGGCCTGGAACAAAACATCATGCGTATAATTCGCCAGTTACCAGTCGAAATGTTCGAACGCGCAATCGAAAATTGGGCTCAATGGATGGACCAAATGAGACATAGCCACCGCCAACATTTGAAAGAGATAATCTTCAAAGAATAAATGATAAAGAGTGTTCTTTTGAATGATTATAAACTTTACCCATTAAATTTTAAGTTTCTGTTTTTTTTTAAGAGAAACTCTCATGCGTACACAATTACAATTTTCAACGCTAAACTTTTGCTTCTTATTAACTTATAACTTTATGAGACTATATGAAACCTATTTAAAAAAATTGTAAATCTTTGCTCAATAATTTCGATCCATACTATAAAACATGAATACGCATCTACAAGTATTCACATATTAAATTGTAATTTTTACCTCATTATTTGTACAAATAAACAGAAAATTGCTGAATTATTAAGTTGCCACATGTAAACACTCCTGTGTAAAATATTTCGACAAGTGTTAAATACAACATTTGTTAACATGTATGTAGTTATGCCTGCGCGAAGGTAAGCAGCTGTTCTGAGCTAAAATAATACATATTCATTGTTTTCAGAATAAATAAATCAAGCTGTATAAATATATGTACATATGCCGCTTTAAGCCACACTTGACCTTCGAAAATTTTAAAATCGTTCAGAAAATTAAAATTTATTTGAGCATTTTTCGAATTTTACACATACTCATACAAAGTTCTTCGAATTGACAGGTGAGAATTTATTTGCTGAGCTTACCTTGTTTTGCTTTAGTATAAGTAAAACATAAGTGCAATTTAGAGCAAAGTTTTAGAATGGAAATATACATACGTCTGTTATTATAGCTCAATTACCAAGAAAAATTTCTCAATTAGATAAGAAATTTTAAAATTTTTGTTGGCAACTGTAAAACTAGCATAAGTCGATTGAAGTTAAAACGAAATTCGAGGATTTATTTTACTTCAGAATCTCAGAGCAAGAGCTTTGATTTGTGGTAAAAAGCAGTGTAAAAGTGTTAGTAAAAGGTGAAAATTGAGCTGAAGCTGACTGGGCCCCCCGTTAAATAATAAATTCGTCATATCGCCTCAGACAACTCACTAGTTTAAACAATTAGCATTTTTTTTTGTAATTGGTAATATCAAAAAAATCTTACAATTAGTAAGAGAGTTTATTTCATGCTAATTTTGATTAAGTCTTAATGAATATTAATAATTTAAAAAAATTGTAAATACGAAATTAATACTACTTATATTCAGCTATTAAACGAAGTTTACTAACGAAACAATTTTCTAATTAACCCAACTAGAGAGTTTTGAAGTTCTTTAAGAGTGTTAAGAACAAATTAAAAGTAATTTTCTGAACTCAGTCTTAATCTACTTGTAGTTTTATAGTAATTTTTTTCTTGAGTATATTAAGGAGCCTAATTCTTGACTAGTACAGAATATAACATTATGATCCTTAATTTACTCTTAACTGAATACTAATTTGTTAACAATTTCTAGTGGCTTACTTAAGGAGCTAATCTGAGTTTAATATTCTAGAGTTTGGTTTTCTTTCATTACAGTCAAGAATACATCCTTGCGCGAGGAACTTACACATAAAATGTAAAAAACGCCTTGAAACGACGAAAAAATAATGATCGATAGATGGCGCTGTTTTCACAAATTTTTACAAATGTTTTATTTATGACGATTTGTTACAGAAACATTCTCTGGAGTAAGTTTTTTTCAAACGGAGTGTATGTGTGCAATACGGTGTGGCAAGTTCAAAAAATGCGAAATTATTTCTAAAACATATGCGCACGAGCACTTTATTTAACTTTTTTTTATAAGTTAAATGAGATAAATTAGTGGAAAAATCAAAAATTAAATAGCGCAAAATAAAAGAAGTCAAGAGCAAAGTGAAAGACCAAAGCAGAACAAAAACTCAACAACAAGGACAGCAGTGTAAACCAAAGAACGGAGTCAAAAATAAAAGTATGAAAGGCCTGTCATAAAATTTTAAATACCTTGCACACTAGTAATGCGCTTAAAACAATGCAACAGTGCAAGGGTGTATACAATAACACACACACACACACATGCAGAAGTGAGGTGCTTTCATTGTTTGCTTACGCGTTGTTTGTCAGCGTGCTCAGAATGGGTATCTGTGCGGATAATACTGCGGCTCAACAAACAATGCTGCCACAGCGATGCGGCAAAAAGCCCAGGCGCCTATAAATATGTATCGCGAAATGTGCATACATTCACATATCCATATAAAAATGCACAAAACAATGTGAGTTATATACAAGTGTTATTGCAACACACATATGTATGTACATAGTATATATTTATGTACAACAGCGCAGACTTGGCGGTTTGCGAACCATCAAACCAGCGAAACCTCAACATTTTAATGCGCACACGTTTTGGGGTTTTCAGGCGAGTCTGCCATGCGCTCCGCCGCTCTCCTGCGCTATTTTACTTGGCTTCCCTTGCATTTACTTAAAATTGTTGGGCAAACCGCAGTTTACGTTTATTGCATCTTGCAAGTACGCCGTGGACTCTTGCTCTTGCTGTCTTTGGTTACTTTTAGTTACGGTTGCGAGATGTTGTTGTTGCATATAGATAAGTTTTTGTTTACTATTTTTGTAGTTATTACAAATAATGCAGCTTAAAATAAAGTAAATACAAAGAAAAATAGGCAACGTGTAAGCAAACGAATTGTTATGCACTCGCATGAAAATGGAAAACAAATTATTTGTGCAAAAAATGAGGGTAAATGTTGAAGGGAAGAAACAAAAACCAATTGACTTCGAATTTGATAGCAAATGAATGCAACTGTTAACGTCGGTATGCGCCAAATAGACTGCACTTAGTGCCATAAAAACGGTTTTCCACTTTTTTAAGTTATGCCTTTCTTGACAGTGAGCGGTACTAGCCTCTCAAATCAAAGATATCGGATATGTTGAGAAATAAACCTTTGTTCCCAGCTTCTGTAGCAAACTTTGGAAAAAACTACCAAAATTAAAGAGGTAACTAAATACCAAAATTTAGAAACTTAATGACTGCAGCGCCACCTATCGATCAGTATTTTTTAAACTCATACGAAGTTCATAATTACTGTTAAAGTCCATAAAGAAAATATATATTTGTTTATAGAATCCCAGAGACATAAAGATTCATTGATTACTAAACAACTAAAATTACATGAACTTCTGAATTAAGCATCAATTATGATTTACAGGTACTTGCCTAATTGAACTCCAGTTTCCAAGTGAATTAATAGAATAATTTAAGTTCCTCATTTATAGTTTAATAGGCAAATGAAAGAAAGAAATTATGGGTCATGCTTCTGGGTAACCTGTTACAGTCGCGGAGTTATATTTAATTTTTACTCTTGTGTCCTCGCCGAGCATCCTGGAAACGGAGTGCTATGGGTGCTTTCTTACAATAACTCTAGACCTGGATATTTTATAATAAATATTAATACTCAAATTTGGAATTTGGTTAATTAAAATCTCTGACAAAAAATTAAGCTTGGTAATGATGATAACAATAGATTCGTTTGTCAAAATTAAGAAATTATGTTTAAAATGCAGAAAAATATTAACGCAATTATTCAACAGATTTTTTGTCATTTCCCATAGTTCAACGCAAACGGAGACCCGCTTAAATAATAACAAAGCTGTTGCCGCAGCTACTAGCAGCAAGCGCAGCAAATCGCTGATAATTAAGCGGAATTTTAGTTAAACTTAATTTTTTGAGTTTTCATTTCTTTTTTTATGTTCCATGAAATATATTTCCCTGTTGAAAATTTGTGTATACTCTGAACAGGGTATATTAAGTTTGTCACGAAGTTTGTAACATCCAAAAGAAAACGCCGGAGACCCTATAAAATATACATATGTGACCTGGTCTACGAAAAGGGGGCTTAGGTGTCAAAAAAACAAAATTCACTTTTTAGTTGATTCGGATGGAAGATGAGATGCTTTTTCACGTGAGCTAAAAAGTGAAAATTGATTTTTTTGACACCTAAGCCCCCTTTTCGTAGACCAGGTCACATATACATATGTATATAAATGATCAGCATGACGAGCTGAGCCAATATCGGCGTGTCCGTGTGTCTGTATACGAGTATACGCCAACTCGTTCATCAGTTTTGAGATATCGATTTGAAATGCTGCGTTTGCGAAACGGCCGAGATCGGACCACTATATTACATAGCTGCCATACAAACTGAATAATCGGAATCAAGTGAATGTATGGAAAACTTCTTCACCAAATTTGGCATGATTTATTGTCTGAGTTAATGGATCTATCTCCGAAGGAATTATTAGATCATATTACTATACCATTTATGGTAGCTAGCATAAAAACTGAGCGATCGGAATCAAATATGAAAAACTTTCTCATTTAAGGAAATCGAAATCAAGTTCTTGTTAGGAATCGTTTGTAGCTATGAAGGCTATTTTAGCTTCGGGCCACCAAAGTTAACGTTTTTTATTTTCTGCTGAAATATTTGTGGTTTCGCTGGCAACTTCGTATTACGGAAAAGGAATTTCAATAAATTTTATGGCAAATTCACAATCGTTTTTGCTCTTCATAATTATATTTCTGGTTTTGCTACTGAATTTGAATATAAATATATAAACATAAATTTATGTATATATGTAAAAATCTATGGCAAAAAAATATGAAATCATTTATTTAGTCACACCACCGTGAAGCGTTTGAAGTTAAGCTATTAGGCTGCAAATTGTTTGTGAGCACTGTGAAATGTGGCAGAAGCAATTACCCAAGACTTGATGACCTTTTAGTAGTTGTGTGACCACATACAAATATAACCTGTTGAGTGTGCAAGCTAAAAGCGGAAGTGGCATTTCACGGCAAAGTATGCAAATGGTAATTGATATAAATGAACAGGAATTTAAAAAGCAATTTTTTATTAAAAAATATGCCATATTTTGCACTATAAATTTTTTTAGGAGCACTCATCATTTTACGGTGAAAATTCCGGCATATTGCTTTAACGATATATAAATTATTTATGTTCGCTTTATAAAAATGTAAAGAATTTAAAATTAAAAATATTCTATTTCGCATTCCATCAGGATTATAAATTATTCGCAAAATTCAATGAATAAAAAAATAAGGACAAACATACCTTTAGAATTGTTCTTATGTAAATGCCATTGTTGTTGTAAAAGCTTATAGACATTGAACGCTGTTTATTACTCTGTAAAGAAGAAATAAAATAAGTTCTTTGAAATACATGTCAATTTGTATATTAAATAAATGTCATGTTCATGCATATTTTGATAAATTATGTGGAAATAAAATTGTCGAAATAAATTCTAAAATATCAATATGCAAATCCTCAAAAAACTTGAGAAAAATTCGTTTGAATTGTGAATATAGTAAAAAATATGAAATCTAACCAAAATTAAGTTTTAAAGCCTCCTGCATGTGTTCTTTGAGCTAAAGCAGTTATACACCTATGAAGAACGAAATATACAATGAAATAATTTAATTCTGAGTAATACTTGTAGTATGTAAAAAGGCTTAAGTCGAAATAAGTTAATAGCCTCTATTACGGTTATACTGAAGAAGTTTATAGTGATCTGGCGCTTTGTTTTATCATAAACACCGTTTTTGTAAATGAAGCTTCATATTACGTTTCAATAGAGGCAAGGCGAACCCCGTGCTGCTATATGGTGTAAAAGGCAAGGACGATGACAACATACGATAAGTCGGTTACGAGTTTCCGAGAGAAAGGTTTTGCGGAAGAGGAAGACCTCCCTCCGTTGGAAAGACCTGGCTAAACTCGGTATATCTAAGTGGCGACAAAAAGCGTAAAAAAGAACGACTCGGCTCTAACCGTGTAAGCGGTGTCTACGAAGATTTTTTTTTGCTGAAATGTGCTTATAGCATATAAACAGATTTACAACTAATTTATTTTAAATCTAAATAAGATATTTGCATCAGTGGCCTTGTTTTATTACAGACCGCTTCTTAAAACCAAACTGAAGCGTGTATCAAGTGGATGTGTGACTCGCCAGAGTGGCTTGTACTTTACCATAATTTAAAATCATTTGAGGGTTTCTGACGAACTTTACAGCTTCTGAGTTTTTATTAGTTACCTATGATAACATAGGTAACTGTGCCCAAAAAATAAGGTGACATTTGAATTTAAACTGCGCGCGTCGAAGGATTTGGAGAATTATTTTTTTTTAGGTTGGTAGTGCTGTCAGTCACATTTATGTAAAATTTCATGTCAAAATATTCATTAGTGTTTGAGATACGTGTCGTTTTGTGAGCTGCTAAAAGTGAGTTTTTCATTTTTTGCGATGTCGAAATTTGTTGAGCAAAGAATTTGCATTAAATTTTGTTTACGGAATCAATTTTCTGCTGCGGATACATTGAGGATGGTGCAGAAAGCCTTTGGTGATGAGGCTATGTCTAAAAAAATATGTTTACAAGTGTTATAGTGAGTTCCTAGCCGGCCGTGAACGTGTCGAAGACGAAGAGCGTCCAGGGCGACCATCAACCTCAACCGACGAAGCTCACGTTCAACAAATCAAATATTTGGTGTTGAAAAACCGTCGATTAACAATTAAAGACCTTGCTGATGAAGTTGGCATATCGAAAGGCTCAGCCAATACCATTTTGAAGGATGTTTTGGGCCTCAAGCGCGTCAAATCTCGACTGGTACCGAAAACATTGAATTTTTTGGAAAAAAGGCGTCGCGTTGAAGTGTGTGAAACGATGATTTCCGACTACCAGGGTGTCATGAAATGCATTATAACTGGCGATGAGACTTGGGCATATGCTTACGACCTCGAAACGGCCGATCAATCGAGCGAATATCGTGCCAAAAGAGAGCCGAGACCAAAAAAATCGCGCCAAAGTCGCTCAAAAATCAAGGTCATGTTGACTGTTTCTTCGATTATCGTGAGGTTGTGCATTATGAATTCCTTCCAACCGGTCAAACAGTCAACAAGGAATATTACTTGAACGTTATGCGTCGTTTGCGTAACACCATCCGCCTAAAAAGGCCGGAATTGTGGAAAAACAATTCTTGGTTTTTACACCACGATGATGCACCATTCCATACTGCCCTCGTAATTCGTGATCATTTCGCCAAGAACTCAACCCATATCGTTCCGCAACCACCGTATTTACCTGATCTGGCGCCGTGCGACTTCTGGCTTTTCACCAAGCTCAAAAGACCGCTCCAGGGACACCGCTTTTTTACGATAGAGGAGACTCAAGCCGCAGCGAAAAAGGAACTGAAGACCATCCCGGAAAGTGACTACAACCAGTTTTTCAAGATTGGAAAATCCGTTGGTATAAGTACATTGCATCGGGAGGGTATTACTTTGAAGGCGATGAAATTGATTTGGAAGAATAAATAGAGAATTTTCAAAATAAATACAATGTCACCATATTTTTTGGGCACAGTTTATGTATTGGTTTTAAATAAAAGCTCTTGTGTGAGTTCGTTTTAACTGCGCTCCAAAAACCTATTCTCGAAATTGCTGGCGAAGCTCTTCGGTTTCTCCTCAATAATGATAGATTTCTTCATATTACGATATTCTATGTTATAAACGAAAGATGGGAAGAGGCACAATGATATTTTTCTCACAATTAATTAATTAATATTATCAAAACATTAATATCATAAGAAACCAAAATTGTTGAAGCATACTCATGATATACCAAAAGATTTTTAGAAATACTTAGGTAAGATATTTCACACAGGTACCTTAAATATCGGCTGTCTAGTATATAAAAATGCAGCTATTATCCCAACTTGCTATATTAGAACCCAAAGAGGCTGAGCAAAATCTTTAGACTTACCTACTATTAAATTTTATGTTATGTTTTAAATATTTTGCTATTATGTAATGCTGAGATCGTGCATTTCGAATTTCTTAAATGGAATAAAACCGATTTTTGCGACCACGTTCGTGTCGGCAACTTTTGTGGAATGCACAGAAGCATGCCACAAAAACAGTAGTACAAATTCTTATAGTAAACCAACAAACTAAAAGGTTTCGACTAAACAAATCGAGAAGATTGCATTAGAGCCCTTTCGCACTAGACAAGGCCATAATGTTTTTTTGTTTTTAAAAGCTCATATAGTATATTTACACTCACTATGTAAGTATGTGCAACAGTTCATATGTTTTAGTATCAATTATTTGGATTCACTTGTATACACTTTTTATGAATAAATTGTTTAAAAAAATATATAGTTAAAGTTTTTAATTTGTGTTTTTATATATTTTTTTAACTCTTACTGAATATATTAATATTATTTTTCAAATGAAATAATTAATGTATTTATGAATATTTACTACTTAAAACTTTTTGAATTGAACTATTTCCATATTTTCTTTTTCCGTGGTACTATTAATGCACATTTCAGCACAAAAAAGAAATCAATAAATTTCATGGCGTGTAATATTTAATACAATTTCTAACGAAATAACTCCACAAGATAACAAACGAATTTAGGTCGAACCCAACACGATTGGGCATTTCCACTAAATGATTCACACTGTGGCTGTTTAATTGCCACTTTTCTTTTTGCTACTGCACCGGCAGACATTTTAACACACTTAATTGCTTTATTTTTCCAATGAGGAGTTTCACAAAAATTTATTTCGTTTATAATTTAATGCACATTCGCTGCGAAGATTAACGTATAGCTAACCAAGGCGGCGCGCCGACTATTGAACTTGAAAGCACAAGCGGTGGATTGCCACTGCCGACGTCGCCGGCACAGCCAATGGGCCGAGCGGCAGACGAATAATAGCGAAACGAAAACGAAAATAAATAAATAAATGCGGGTATGTAGGAATGTAAACTGATTAATCACTGATCTTCTGCTTTTTTGAAGAATATTTTGTTTGTACATACGTCTGTCTGATGTGCGTGCTTAATGGGCGCGTGAATGCGAGCAGGCCAACAAGCATTTGACACATTCCAATGGCATAATTATGAAGTGCATTCTCAAGACGTTCAAAAAAGTGGAGATAACGGGAATTATAGTGCAAGTATGTATGTGCATAAATCTGAATAAAATCTAATTCAAATACGATTGCACAAGGCAAGGCGCTGAAAATGAATTTCCACCTTCAGGCATTTGACACAAATTTATGTACATACATATGTATGTAGGTATAAAGGTACGTACATATGTATATACATATGTATGTATTTATATATGCATATATTGCCCGTAAAGATCGCTTTTGCTTTCAAATGTGAAAAATGAAAACTTATTTCTTTAATCACTTGCACACGAAAATGCATAACGGTATATCGTTTGGGCGTACACAAGCCAGACACACACACATAAACACATAGTATGTACGTCACTCGAACTAAATTTTATACTTATTTATATGCCCACTCTGAAATGATAAATAATAGATTGTTTAGTCGATTTGATTAGATGAATGTCTTAAGTTGCTCGATTGGATGGGTGTTGCTGCAATAAATGCCTACACGCTATTAATACAAACGCATGAACATATGTACAAATATATGTATATACATACATATATTAGAGATGAGTGTGGGCAATGAAAGTAAATGCTTTTAAAATGAAATGAAAATTAAAAGAAAAGCATAATGATAATGCATTTGAAGAAGAAAAATAGAAAAAAAAATACCAAAAATCAACAACAACAGCATTATGGTTGGCACTTAAAAAATTTATTGCATGCAACCCGTGTGCTGTACAACAACAATGTAAAAAATGCAACAAAATTGTGTTACAAAAATAAAAACAACAACAACATTAAAAAAATTAAGCTAAACCATGTGCAACTTAAAATAAAAAACTACAATAAAAATCAAAATATAATAATACAACAAAGGCACAATTACAACAAAATTTTAGTTTTTTAGGATATTTACACAATTTTCATTCCATATTAATTCATTCTACGGCAATTTAATTTTCTAGATATTCAGAAATTTCGCTAATTTCTTCATTTGGACGTAAGTAGTTGTTTTGATGTAAACGATATTTCAAAACAAAGTAACTTAACTGCTTACGCTGAAGATCTTCAAAACCAGGTTCATGATCTGATTACAAAATGACGAAACCACATGGGATACGGTCAACATGCCTTGATTTGTCGGATTTGTTGCTTTCATTTCAGCATCTTGATTAGCTGATGAGATATGGGAAATCATCTTGCTTCAAAAATGTTCTAAAAACTAAGAAACAAGTTCACTCAAGTATGTAAAACTACCACATCACTGAGAAAGCAGATTTAACAGCTGTTATTACTGAATATAATTCTTAAATCTTACCATGGATTATTAAAAGTGAATTTTTAAATATAGACGCTAGCTTTGTTAAGATTTGACATGATTATGAATGTATTAAACAATTTAACAATGCGAAGAATACCAAAGTTCCAATATTGGAAGAATAATTGAGCTATAAACTAACGTATCGAGGATTTCGAACACAAGAACAATGTTTTGTAATGTTATACTGATTATTGGGATTGCGGACCAGATGTTTAGTAAACACAAATTTCAGTAAAATAATTCATTAGGAGCAAAATTATATTTTGAACCACAAATCGTAATTGCATGAATTGATATTTCAGCTGCCCCTTTTTACTGGCATATCCAGTGTGTATCACACATTTTTTGGAGAGCGTGCAATATCCACCAGGAATAAAGGGATGCCCAACTTATTCCATTGTGAGAGCGCTTCAAAATTAGCGTTTTTTCTATTTTCCATTATGGCCAGATTGAACAAAATAATAATTTTTGGGCATTTAAATTAAAACACCCAACATTTAGTACAAATAAAAATTACTACATAGTGGTTAATTAATATATATATATAGAGAAACTATTTAAATTTTTTTATGGTATGTTAAAATAACTGACTTTTGACCTTTCAATACCCAATAAAAGGATTTAAGCTTTTTAGCTCTCAATCAATAAATGCTTTTAATAATTTTCCATTGAAAATAATGCTATTAGCTTGACATTAAAAAAGGTTTCATCAAATGCATTTAAATTTCATAAATTGCAACAAATCCATCCGTTTACATATTTTTTGGTAAGATTTCAATCGAACAGCTGATCGAGTTCAGGAGGTTTTGGCGTTTAGCAATTGTTCTCTCACTTCCAGTGAGAGAGGAGTTGGACATATCTTTATCTCTGATCCACTCTATAGTGTATCCGGGCTCATACTGCCCACACATTTAAAAAGTAGAGTAACTAAAACCTTTTATTAACATTGTTTTCTTTGCTCACAAATGTAATTTGAAAATCTCCATTTCGCCGGCAGCGTTGATGCAACTTTAATGCCACTGCTGCATCTTCATATTATCTTTCACCAGACTTGAGGCTGCCTTCTTGTATGCACGCGCAACTCTGTTGGCAGTATTTATTTCGATATTCGACTTTTTTCTTTAGATTTTTTCAGTTGCCGGTTTCACTTTCCGCGGAGCATTTTTCACTCGCTGACAAGTTCAAAAAAAAAAAACGAAGGAAAAGAGGAAAAAAAGAAACGAAATGCGAGAGGAGAAAACGTCAAAGCAAAAGTAAGACCTGAAAATAAAATTAGTTTAAATAAATAATGTGGAAAAACAATATTCAAAGTATTGCATGACGCATGCGACAGCTGAGCGCTGAACAGATACCCAGAAAGCGGCAGACCAAAGCATGGTGTGCATACAAAAGCTTGTAAGCGAGCAGCTTTTCGGCGTCTCCGGCTGGTTGGCTGCGACTTGCAGCAGTGCCATCTTCACTCAAGTAAAGCACTAAATATGACGGCGAATCCAAAAAAATAAAAAATATCAAATGCGACAACTAGCACAGTGGTGAGTAGTGAAGTATCATAATACCGCACTAAGCACTTTCACTACAGATGATATTCTTCTCGGGAAACGCCTCTTCAAAATTTAATTCATTAATGAAATATAATTGTATCCCGCTGGCAGCTTAAAATGCATTCAAAGTTATTTATTTGCATATCAAAAATGAAAGGGAATGCAGTTTTAAATATTATTAGGAGATAAAAATAAATTAAAAGAAGAGCGTAGAAGAATGTAGGAAAGAAAAATGAAATTATGGCAGCAACAATTACAATTTAATCCAGATTTATTATTTAAGTATTTCCTTATTGCGGATGTATTGAAGTAGAGTGATTGGCACCCACGCGATGAATTATGAGTCCGAAATTAAAAAAAAAAAAACAAAGTATTGTCTATATGTACCTCAAAAATTTTACATTAAAGACCAATCATCCGCTCGATCAAGTCTATTGATTAACTACCGAGACATTCGGTAAAACAGTTGAACACCAAACCCAATCCATACACTTGCTTCTTTCAAGCAACCGTCAGTCAACACTATCAAAAGATTAGTGAAATAAATTTACTAGCTGTGGTAGACTGAAAAATATTGGACCTTAGTCTTAGGATATTCATCTCATCATAGTTGGGACTAGCCTCTGAAATGCTAATGAATTTCTAGAGTAACATACTCGTAAGTCTAGATTAAGGGGACAGATGACTGAAGTCTCGCTTCTTTGTAACAAACGAAAAAAATTAAATAATGAGGATTGCAAACATAAAAACCATACAAACGACTAAAGTTTTATAATTAAAAAGGAATTTTATCGTAAAATAATCTAATTTTTCCTTTTTTCTTTGCATACCGTTACAGCAATTTGTTTCTTTTTCTTCACTGACTGACGCTACATATCGGCGCTGACCTTACTTGACAGCAGCACTCAACTGCTGTTATTGTCATTGCCGCTGTTTTCGTTGCACTTCCACGAAGCTATATTTCATCTTTGTTGCGTTTAAGTGCCATCCTTTGACAAATGTGATAGCTATTCTGGAGTAGCTTTTAATGCGTGCAACAATTTGGTACACACCGCGCCATTTCACATTTGAAACCCATTCTTTCTAGATTTCTAAAAGAAGATGTTCACAAAAGATTTCTAAATTTGTGTCTCTTCTTCTATTTCATATTTTTTCTTCTTCCTCCACTTGGAATGCTTTACTTCACAGCTGCGCATCATTCCACTTTGTTTGTAGAAATTGTCCGAGTGCTTATTATTTGAGTTTCACTTCTTCATATTTATGTTTGCGGTTAAATTTCTAGTTGTCAGCTTAAAGTAAAAACATATGTCAAAATATTGACGGCACAGCGCCCCGGAGTGAGTTTATTTGTTTTGATTTGTGGGAGAATGTCAAGTAAATGCTCATCTGTTCTCACATGTGTATGTATTTATATAGTATATGTATATTTGTATATACATACATATGTATATACTTATGTTTTCCCCATTTATGCTGCTGAGTTAACATACCTTTTTGACATGCCCAAGTAGATCGGATTTCTAGGTTTTGAAAGGTTTAAATGTTCACCTGAGGCAACTTAGTATAATATGAGACTATTAGAAACTTAATTGCATGCAATATTACAATTTTCCATATATAAATACATACAAAAGGTGCTGACTTATGGAAATTGAATGATTGAGAAGTAAATAAAAATATGACAGAGTGTGATTGTCAAATCAATTTTTTATGAGAGTACATATTTGATAGCAGTAGCAAAAGTCGGCAATATATTAGCCTATCAAAAGTTGTTAGAAGTAACAAGGTTTTCAATAAGAGCGCTACAAAAGTTTTAAATAAAACAAAAACGGCTTGGGATATGAATGAAATTTTTCATTCCTGTGAAAGTGCGTTTGATGCCATTATGTATGGAACTCGATTTCTTTTGCGCGATCACTACGAACACGCTTGCAGAAGTCTAGACGCTGGTAGAAAATGGTATCAACATGATTAAAAAAGAGGATAAATTTTGTTTTCAGAAGTCTTATACTCAAAATTATATGGAATTGAATTTTTTAACTAAGCTCCACAAAAAGGTACAAAGCTGTACTGCATTAATGCTAGAAATCTCTGAATAGTTCAATATACCAAATCTATTGAAAGCATATCTCTTTAAATTACCCTGTGAAAATGGTTGAAATCGGATTCTAACCTCGGTTTCGCCCGTATAACGGTTTTATTTAAAACTACTAAAAGTGCAATAATCAATAACTAAATGCATCAGTGACATTAAATGTTACTCCCAAGATGATGTAAGAGGGCTTTTTGGGAGCCTGAGTCGATATTTCGCGATCTTTAGGTGAAGTCAATTTCAACAAAATTCGGTACATAATGTTATCTCAACGATCCTACGTTTTCTGATTCTTTCAATTTTCAATATAAATATCAAGAACTAATAAATATATTCGGACACAACTTTGCACAAAGAGTGCCTTTGAGGTATGGCATCCAAAATATAAAAAATGTTTAAATCAAACCAAATCTGTTCAAGCCCCTTATATCGAATATTTCTAACCTCACTGCCTGCTGTTAAATTTCTACCGGAAATAATTAAATACTCGGTGGCATATATTACGAAAATTCAGAGAGAGTTGGTTTCTGATAATAGTAAACCTGTATGTCAAAAATTAATTGAATCAGATCTATTCTTTTAGCACCAAATATGTGAGTTAATTGAGTTTTCAAATCGTGTATACAACTTACCAATCTTATGTAACTGGAGGTATTTTCCTGCTTAGATCCTGGAAATTTTCCAGAATATGTAGTGTTCGGTTACACCCGAACTTAGCTTTCTCTTACTTGTTACCTAAGATTTTCCCATTAAGGAATATAACTATATGTTTCTTTTTTTCTAGAATTGGTTGTTGTGTATATACGTGAACTAGTCATTTGATTTTATAGAGATGGATCTGAATTTTTTAACACAGTCCCTTTTCCCCAAGAAGGAAAACATAACATAAATGCTATAAGAAATGCACATGTGCACCACATTTAATATGCAACCTGTTCAGCTAATGTAATATTGCAGAAAAGTAGCTATGATATATTCTTCAGCCACAATTTTTGACCAACCTCTGAGATGTCATTTAAAATTCGATCCAAGTGAAGATCATTGGTTTTGGCATTATAGATTCGTAAGTTAAAAAAATTTCATTGATTATTTTCAAAATTTGGATAAGTAAATTTACAGAAATTAATATATGTATATACTATAATTAATAAACATGTTTTTAATGTTTTTTAACATCCTTCAAGTTGAGGTAATTTACAAATAAATAAATATTCAGTGAAACTAACCTCAAATTAAATTAAAGTATAAAAAATATGTTACGAAAAAGTTGTCAGCTGTCATTTTTGATTAATTAAATATAATTTTCATAAATTCTACAAAATTTATCAGCAGACAAGGAAAGAAATATTTCTGCAAATAGTTTTCCGCTACAACATAGACCATGAAAAACGAATTATTAGCGCATATCACTTACGCTTTGGAATAAATATAGAATGTATGTATGTATATTTTTATTGAAAAAAGGAATTGTATTGAAAATATTAACATTTTATTGAACTGTTATTTTAATAATTCAACTTATACCTATATATTGTGGTAAATTATTATTATTTTTTTTATTAAAATATAACACTCACATTTACGAGCTACCAAAATAGCCGATCGAGCGCTGCTGCATATAATAAGCAAGCAAAATTTAATTAAAAGCACACAAAAAATGCATCATTGTACACTAGAGCAACCATTAGTGACCTGCTGACTTGGTAGCAGATGCATTTTATACTAGGTATGTATGTATGTACATATATGTATTTTAGTAAGTATATGTATATATATGTGTGTTTTACATATGTATGTATATAAATGCTTATAAGTATGCATGTGTGTTCTGCGCATTTCCCATTAAAAGCTTGAATGCACTATTTATGCGTTAATAAATCGTTGTTGTTATTAATATTTTTGTTGTTTTTATTGTAACAAATTTGCTTTAAAATTATCTTTATTGCTTTTTTGTTATGTTATTTTACTTAAAATTATTTCATTATGCATGAGTGTGTGCACATACAGACAAATGCATACTTAATGACATTACGCATTCTGCGCATGCGCGTGTGTGCGTACCAGTGAGCGACAATTAAGTGCAAACAAAAGTACCGCAAACAGCATAAATTCATTAAATAGCTGCCAAGCTGGCAAAAACAGCAACAACAAGGCAATTTTAAGAATTGAAACAACAACAAAAACTAAACCAAAATAAACAACAACAATAACAAGTCGATTTTAATTTCATAAACAAGCAAAAATTTACCGGCAAGCAAACAAATAAATAATATTTGCAGCAGCAAATTAGCGCAATACTGAGTGGGGTGTGGCGCAGTAGAGTGTTGCTGGGCGAAAAGGCGGTGTTGCCAGTGGCTGCTGTGTTGGTTATGTTGATTGCATGCCGCACACGTACGCAAGTAATTGCAGAATTATTACTAATTTCATTAGAGCGCATTGCAGTAATGCGTGGCGCATGTGTGCGTTAGAAACACACGCACACATACAAATACACGCATACAAAAATACTTGCAAAAGTTGTTGTTTTTATGGCAACGACATATGTAAGCGCGTTTGTCGACACACATAATGCATCGTAATTAAATGCATTTGCATAATAAATTAGCAAAACACGCCGAGTGCTGCCACATTGCTTGCCACATGCAGCTAAAGGCAGGCATAGTGAAAAAAATCGCCGCAAAACTGCGTCGCACGCGTAAATGTGTTGATATAAAGGCATAGAAAATGTGCAAAATCGCGAAATTTTAATTATCATTTTAATATGCATGAAATTCTGCGCGAAAAAACCAACACACACACACACATTTGCATACAAGTGCATATGAAATACAAAGCGCTGTAAATGCAGTCAAGCACACACTTGTGGCAAGCACACACCCATGCGTTTATGTATTTGTATTCTGAGTTTGCTAAGCATGTGTCTGCTCCGCTTGCCACAGCATTGTTATTACAAGTGTCGCTTGTGCTACTTTTCTGCTCATTGTCAGTTGGCATGACGAGTGTTGCTGTTGTTGTTGATGCTGTTGCTATTGTTCGCTATACTATATTTACTTTTTGTGTTGTCAATGCATTTTCCTATTTTATAGTTGTTTTCCTTTTACCTACTTTAGTGCCATTTTTTTGTTGCTGCTGTTGCCACAATTACTAGCAATCGTTGCGAAATATGGTAACGCCGCAGCGTAGCGTCAATGAAATATGTTGCATGTGGTGACAATTTCGTTTGACTAACAGCCGGAATGAGTTTCGGCGTATGCAGTCATGCCGACGCCAAACACTGTTTCACTTTTGGCCACAAATAATATCAACAACGAAAATGTGAAAGTTTTCAGTTTCGTCGAAATTGCCTATTAAAATGTTTCAAATACATATAAGTCAACTGCAGCTGTCTGATGTTGCAATGTATGCAATATTATTGTATGTGGTAGGTGGTGCTGCGTAAGTTTTTACTCAGGAAGCCAAGGTTCAATAACCGAGTAAAACTTAAAATTGTAAGATTTCGTGCTATGTCTGGAAAAAAACGTTTCGAGTAGAAGCTTATAGATTGTTTCTAAATCTAGAAGCAATTTGTTGAAATCTAATATCATAATCAACTTTCTCTCAAAATAAACGTAGGATTTTGATTAACTTAGAATCTATTTTAAGTTTGTTCTCTTCATCTCTGATTTACAACAAGTCTAATGGGTCATTTAATTTACGGATGTATTACAGGAAAAAGATCGAATGCTATATGTAGCTTCAAACTTACTCTTGAATATGTATTGTTACAGAGTATAATTGCTTTGTTCACCTAACGTTTGCATATATCATCCAAAAGTAAGCGAAGATATATATATGGATATACTATATATTATATAAGTATATGTATATAAATGATCAGGATGGCCAAAACGAGTTGAAGTGGGGGTGACTATCTGTCTGTTGGTCCGTGCAGTCCGTTTGATCTTCCGTCCGTGCAAGCTGTAACTGGAATAAAAATTTAGATATCTTGGTGCAGCTTGGTATGCGCGTTCTTTAGGCAAAAAAGTAAGAGGTTCGTAGGTGGGCCTAATCGCACCACTACCACGATCACAAAACGCCATTAACTGAAAACCTATAAGTATTAAGATATAAAACTCTAATTCGGCACAGGGGATTACAGTAGCAAGTAGCACCTGTGGGGAAAAGAATTGAAAAAGTGGCCGTGGCTCCACCCTCGAAAATTTCCAACAACCATATTTGCCTAAGTCAAATATTATAAGAACTCTAGATGATGTCGATACCTTTAAAATCTTTTCAAAGCGCAATAAATCAATAATTATATCCGCCAGGAAAATTAAAACTTACCGCCGAGATGGTATGAGAGAGCTTTAAAGGAGTCGGGTTCAAAATTGCACAATGGACGTGGCATCGCCCAGTTTTGGTTGAAATCACATATCTCGAGACCCGTCCGACCGATCTCAAACAAATTTGTTACATTTCTCTGACATTCCTATATTACATTGTGAAAATGGGCGAAATCTAACTACAACTATACCTACTTCTCTATATTGCACAATGTTATATGGAATATTGAAACTTTCATTTTCCGATATAAAATCAAGAACCAAATGCTATATCAGTATAAAACTTTGCGCGAATAGTGCCTTTGACGTGTTCCACATTACGACTGAAATTGCGTAAATCAAACTAAAACTTTTCAAGACCCTAGGGACTGAATGTGTGTACCATACTCAACTTATAGTTGATTGTTTAATAAAAGTGGCGGTTAATGTGTGAGATATTTAATTGAAATTCAGAGAGAACCCTTTTCAGTATGCCTGTTTGTTAAAAATTGTTTGAATTGGGTTAATCTTCACTTAAATCACTTTAATTAATATATGTATATAATATAAAAATTTCCCAATTTCCGGATGACTTTATACTACATATATAGGCAAATATGTGAGTTATCTTAATAAATATGAGACAGCGTATTTGGTTTGTGCTTGATATGACTGAAATCGGATGAAAACTCGCCCTAGGCTCCATATAAGTTGCAGGCCTTATGTAACTGAAGGTATTTCACTGGCTTTAATCCTTTCAAATTGCAATTATAGGAAATGTTCGGTTATAGCCGAACTTAAGCCTCCCTCACTTGTCTATTCTGTCATTCTCTCTCTGGCAATTTCTCAATTTTTTGCGCTACGTCTATTTGTTATAACCTTATATTTATCTCTAACTCTATCACTTATTAGTCCATCTTGGAAAGGTATTAACATGAAGAAGCCAGTACGACAGACTTATAAGAATAAATAAATCGGGAATCCTCGAATATAAGTATCTTTTTTTATGCCAACAAACAACAGCTTCATGTCATAAGCTCCATGTTTTATCCATATGTATATAGCCCTTTTGTCTTCAAATACGTTAAATAAGATCATCAGATCAAAAAAATGTAATCTTTCCCACATGGAACCAAATGCCTTAAAGTTTGGGTTAAATGAAGCGGTTAATTATTTATACAAATATTGGCTGGAATTGAAAGCACAAGAAGCATAGATACAGTTAGCAGATAGATTTCATAATAGCTTTCTTCTATTTGCTATGATGACAGTGTTCTAAACTTCAGAAAGACTTACTAGTGCTTCTAGAAATACATATGTAATGATGAGAGAAGCAAGTTAGAATTCTCGCTACTTATTAATTCAACAAAATCTAAGATACTTCGTATAAAAAACATAAATCAAACATGTTCGATTTACAGAAATATATTATTGAACTTCTTTTTATTATAGAATAATTCAATGCTATCGCCCGATGTGGCTGTTAGCTGGCCATTATGGTCAACCTTCAACAGCCACAAATAGTAACCGCTACGCAAACGGTAATGACAATAGAGTGAGGAAGTCAAGCGCAATAAAAAGAACACAAATATAAACAACAATAATAAAATAACGCTGACCGATGTAATAAAAATGTAGGTTAAACTTTTGCGGAATTCATTATGGAAAGTTGGCATCCGCCAAGCCAATACATACAAACATACGTACATATGTGCATAAAGCTTTATGTATACATACAATAAATCTATATTTGTAATAAATCTGTTGACAAAGCGTACTGATGGTGGCAAAATGGCGAGTGCCGCAAAGGTATGACACAGTTGGACAGCTGCGGTGCGCCGAACATTGTACTCGTGCTCCAAATATTTAGTTGAAGCATTTTTATAGTTATCCCATCTTTTTTTCTTTTATTTAGCTTACTTTTTTATTATGGAAGACATTTGCATGACAGTTAACTGCCACTGATTGATACGCGCGGCAGTAGCAAGAGCGACATTCCCCATAAATATACATATAAAGAATGAAAAAATAAAAAAGTTAATAAAAAGTGACAACAAAGCATGCCGACAACAAAAAAGTGTTGCAGCATCGACAAATAAAACTGCTGAAAACAACAACAAAAAAGGTTTATTTGACTTCATTGTTATTGAAACGCACCTTGCGGTTAACGAAGGCAATTTATCAGTGGGTGCAGCAACGCCCAAGCCGCTAAGCGCGTCAGCCAAATGAACCAATGACCAACAGTGTGTACGAAAAGTACACGCCCAAAAGGGTTGCACTTGAAAACGGAATATACATATAAGTGCAGTTTTGTGAGCAACAAAATATAAATTTACGTGTATGAATGTGTGTATATGCTTCAATATTTTCTTATATACATATAAATATGTATGTAGTGTGGAGTTTCTATTTGTTTATTTGCAGAAGCAAGTCAGCAAACACGCTGGTGTAAAGCGCAAGGTGCGCACTTGGCAAGCAAATGTACAAATATATACTGTCTGATACATATGTATATAGAAACACACATACTTCTATAAATAAATAAGTATATTCTTAAGCCCTTCCATGAACTTGTATATACTATATACTTGTATGTATTTGAAACTTTCCGCCAAGTTACACAAACAATTGCTTTAGTACAATACACACAAAACAACTATAATGAAAACAGCAAACAATTTACAATAATAAAAAAAAAAAAAAAAAAACAACAACTTTTTCAATGTGTGGCAAAAAGCGGAAAAGTCGTTTCGAGCTAGCCTACTGTTTGATGTATGTAGTTACCACCCTTTTCTCTGTAACCCTTCACATTGCATTCCTGTATTGCCTATACGTAGTAATACCTTTGTGTGGCTCCATTGTTGGCTTAACGGTCCATTGTTCTTGACTGGTACGTGGTACAATTCGTATTTGGCATGCGTGGAATTTATGACCCAACTGTAGAATGTGTGCAAAATGTAAACCTTTCAATCTGGCATTCTACAGCTCAGATTGATAAGTTGGGATTTTCATTTACTGGGCTTGTCCCAAAAGCTATAGTGGAGGTTTTGTGTTGGGAAGTGCCAGCTAGGAAAAATACATAATTTACGGTTTCTTTTCTATTGGTTATATTAGTTTGCTAGTGAGTGACCTTCGTCTTGTAGCCTTTAAAGATTAGCACTACTACACTGGAGCAACTATCATCGGTTCCGTTTAGAATAACATACCCAAATAATGTTTTTTAAAAATTTCTTTTACATTGGCATCGAGAAACAAGACCTTAGGTCGTATTTCTGCAATATTATTCCAGTATTCATAAAATACCAGGAAGCAGACTAAAGCGAATAATAATGTGAAATCCTCAGTAGAAGTAACTTAAGTTTTCTCGTTTTCCTTCTATATTCAAATTTATTTTGTAATCTGGATCACCGAGGGTTTCCAATGATAACAAGCTTGTTCAATTCGACGCAATCAATGATACATGTCTCTGGAAAAATTGATAGTGAAGTCAATGTTTCCCAAATAAGAGTATAAATATGCAAAATCCGGCGGTGCTTCCGCATATAACTTTAAACCCCATGCGAGCTTTGGGAAGCACAGCAGATTATGTTTAGCAAAATCTATATAAGAGCATAAAGCAAAGCAACGCTTAGCAATGTTCTAAAGTCAGTCATTCTCAAATAAATTTTAAGAAACTTTCTCCAATAACCCATAAGTTATTTCTACAAACGTAATCAGTAAGGGAGGTTAATAAATATTATAACTATTATGATATCAAGTGCAAGCTTCTGTAATCTAATTCACTTGAATCTGCTATTCGAATCAACAATAGTGTAATCAGTTGAGATGGTAATATACACGGGCTTAAGTCTTGTTCTTGAATGAACAATGGAAATGTCAACCCAATAATTCGGAGCACTTGCATATCTGAAAATACTGAGGCGGTTAACATTTTTGAGAACCAAATTTTAAGTCCTGAAGCTAACGGAAATCATGTTTTTCAATCTAAGATTATATGCATTTATCCTTACCCAACTATAACCTAAATTATCTTAATTTAGCTTAGTCAACATTATTGTGATGACTCACCTCACCTCGTATTTAATAGCTTGAATTCAATACTTATGGTTTAAGAAAGATGGAACCAAGTTTTTTATAAAAATTGTAGGCTGTTTTCCCAAAATATCTACTTAAATGGAGAGAACTAATCACTAATTTAAGATATAAAGCTGTAATTTTATACAGACGATCGCAGTAGTAAGATGCACATTTTTTGAAAAAGTGGACGCGATCCCTCTAACAAGTTCAATGTAATCACCTAAACCACTTAAGCTACAACAAAAAAATTTGCTAAGTTGAAATCCTATAAGAACTTCTACCGACAGTGTGGAAATGGATGAAATCGGAGGATAGCCCCGCTCACTTCCCATACAGCGGTAATGTTAAAAACTACTAAAAAGCGTGATAAATCAATAACTAAATACGCCCGAGAGACTAAATTTTACCACTGAGATGGTATTTGAGAGCTTTATGGAAGCTGGTGAGAAAATTGCATGATGGGCGTGGCACCGTCCACTTTTTGGTGAAATGCTACATCTCGAGGCCTGACCAACCGATTTCAATAAAATTTAGTACGTGGCATTCCTCTAACATTTTTATGTCACATTGTGAAATTGAACGAAATCGGAGAACAATCACGCCTTGATCCCTAAGTACCGAATATTTAGACCCGGGTACTTATTACTATTCGGTTGCACTCGATATTAGCCCTTCCTTACTTGTTATTTTTAATTATTTGAATTTCTCTTCAGAAGTACATAAAAGTTAATATTTTAATTTTTTATATCTTTTGTTGCTTTTTATATTCACATGACTTAATATGTTTCTAAAGGTTTCTTAATATACAAAATAGAAAAAAAAAAGTTAATACCACTATTGTTTTTGAAATAAATCCATTAACTAACCCTGAAGTAAACAAGGGCCTGACTAAATGCTGCTTAATGGAATTTTCATGTAAATTTTTTTCCAATCTGCATGTAACACACACATGGATTAGTTGGTACAACGCATTAGAAAGCAGTAACAAATCGAAGAAAAATTACCTTAATTCGCGCTTAAGGGCTAATTATGACAACTAAGCTGACACATTAACCCTATAGATACAAAGCAAGAGAAGCGGACAGCCTAGATGACTTAAAAATTGGTAAAAAAAAAAAATATTTTAAGGTCAAATTGTGCTTAAAAGCTCATAATTATTAGAAGAAAGCAACACGAAAATATTTATTTTATTACTGTATTACAAAAAACGTGCATGTCGAAGCACATTAATTTGCAATTTATTTCAGCTGCCCAACTGCGCCAAATATACCTAAAAGTAAGTAATAAATGTCGAAAGTCGTCGAAAATTATTTTGAAATCAATTTGCAATTTGCGCACTTCTTCGCAACACTAAAATCAATCAGCATTACGACACGCTGGCAAATTGCCCGTAGCGCGAATCTAGTAGCTGCGCAGTAGCCTCGAGTAGCTATGCTGCGGCATCAATGAAGCCCCATATTATTTGGGATTGAATTTTCACTTTTTCATTTCGCGAATACGAAGTAAATAAAAAAATGTGAACTTTTCGCAAACCCCAGCTGTGCCGAACAACTTAAATATTTAGATTTTTTCGTTGAAAAAATAATAAAAAGCCATAACAATAATAACGGCATTAAAGCAAATACCACTTGGCGAAAACAAAACAAAAAAATTAATTCGAATACTTTTTTATAACTTAATATTTTCATAAAATTTTTTACATATTTTAGTCATCATTTTTATTGCTTTACAGTTTCAAATCTTACGCATACAAAAAACCTGATCATAATGATAAGTCTGCCAGGAGGTCTACTGATGAGTCTGCTCTGAAGGCTACACAGCCGAAATCGCGGTTTGATGGCAGTACAATAATCATAATCAGCATAACAATACATTTTGAATAGTCAAGCCAACATGCTAGCTGACGCTTAGCGGTCCGACGCAGTTGGCAGTCTCGTAATGAAAGTTATCAAATAAAAGCAATAAAAGCCAACAAATTCTGGCAGCAAATCAGTGAAACAATAAAAATACGGTGGCAGCAACAACAATAGCAAATGAGTGGTAATAAGCATGTAATGTAATGGAAAGCTATGAAAATAAATTGCCAAATTGTATACTTTTTTATACGCTTCTAAGTACATCGCATTCTACATTCTTATTTGCAAGAAGTAGGTTGAAAAGGCGTAAAATGTAAGTCAAATCGCAACTGATTCATATGTATGTGTGTCATCGATGTGTTGAGTATACAACTTTGATGGAGGTTAATGAGTTGGTTTGGTTTAGATTAAGCCATTGCTGGCACACACTCAAAATTAACACTTAAACTGCAAGAAAATGCGTAGAGGTGAAGTTAGGTCGGCTTAGAATACTACCTTAAGGTGTAAAACTCAACAAGCAATTTTATATAAACAAATATAATATTATATATAACTCATACACTGACCGACATATTCGGCATAAAGTTTGTTAGAAAAACGAAATAAATATGTAGTATATGGGAGGATGGGAGTTGGAGTAGTATCGACACGATTTTATCTAGTAACTATTTTCATGACACATACTAAAAAAATGTTCTTTGGGTCCACATATTCGGCACCTAGGTAAGAGCTTGAACAATTTTGATTGGATTTGGAAAATTTTTGGTCATGAAGTGGCATACTGTAAAGAAAATGTTAGTGCACAGTTTTAACCCGTTATATTAATTACTTCTTGATTTGTACACTGGAAAGAGAATTATTCGAATGGAATATGCGACATGGAAATGTGAGAAGAAGAAATTGCATTTAGTCACTGTTCTATGGCGATTATAGTAGTTTTTAACATTACCGTTATATGCGGGTGAGCAATCGTTAAGTGAACAAAATTATTATACTCTGTAACATATTGCAAGAGTATAAAAATCGATGTGGGCCTTTTAAACCTATTATGCTCATTTAAAATTAATTGTGATGAAAAACTCTGGAAAGATGTTGTTAAATTTGTGGACCTTCTGGGGGGAAAGCACAATGGAACCTATATATTAATAAAATATTAGAATATAGGCTGAACTAATTTTTATCAAAGTTGTAGATTTATTATTTTTGAGAAATTTAACAAATGTTTTCTTCTAAGACTTTCTAAACAAATACTTAATACAAGGGCCTAATTTACCATGACTGAACCTATATTTTCCACAATTTCAAAAAATTTTTGAAACATGTCGTTTCCATATACATATTTTGAAATAATGTTATAATACCAATTATACAAAGAAATACGTTAAACTGATTTCATCCATTGTATGATGATTTTTAGCTATTCATGTATTAAGCCCGTGAGACAAATTTAGGAAAACATAAACATAAATACATTTTAGAGGAAATAATACGGACCATCTCTAACAGGAATAAAGGGATGTTCAACTTATTCCAGTGTGAGAGCACCTCAAAATTTAGCATTTTCCATTATGGCCAGATTGGACAAAATAATAATTTTTGGGCATTTAAATTAAAACACCCAACATTTAGTTTGAATAAAAATTACTGTATAGTGGTTATTTTTTTATATTGAGAAACTATTTAAATTTTTTTAAGTATATGAGAACAACTGACTTTTGACCTCTCAATGCCCAATAAGGATTTAAGCTTGTTAGCTCTCAATCATTAAATGTTTTTAAATATTTTCCATTGAAAATAATACTACGATGCTTCAAATTACAAAACGTTTCATCAAATACCTTTAAATTTAACAAATTTATTTAATTTTCATTGTTTTACATTTTTTATAAGTGGTATTGAATCATGCAACAAATCCCTCCGTTTACATATTTTTTTGCTAAGATTTCAATCTGGCCATCGCTCGTTTCCAATTGCTAAACGTCAAAACCTCCTGAACTCGATCAACTGTCAAAATTTAGGTGGTTTTGACGTTTAGTAATTGCTCTCTCACTTCAAGTGATAGAGGAGTTAAACATCTCTTTATCTCTGATCTCTAGTAAAGATATTTTTGATAGATTTGGCATCATGGAAAGCAGAGCGAAAAGAAAATAAGTACTATTATGAAAATATCGGAGAATATAGAGGTTTAATTTACCTTATTTTCAACCAACAGAAGTCCTTTATATGAGGTAGAAATATTTAAAAAACAAAAATTCAGTATGAAAAGCTGAAGTCAGCATGTGAACATATTAAAAAAAGTATATGTTGTTCAAAACTTTTAAGATGATATCTGGTAAATCCTTCAGATTTCTGGAATTATATGGCTTCAAGAAACAAGGAAAATACATATTCATATAGATTGCAGTTTAAAAGTAATATGTTTCAAAGCACATATAACAAGGACAACACTTTCACGAATTTAGAATGAGATTACCCATATATATACATACATATGTATGTACATAAATTAACGAACAAAGAACCACCCGCAAGCTCCTTTAGCTTTGCACTTATACAATCACTTGCCTTTTGTGCGCTTTCCTTAAGAAATTGCTCAACTATAAGCTGAAATGTTCAGTAATAAAACATAATTTTTCTGCTTCCTTCCGTCTTGAACCCTCTGTTACGAGTACGTGTACCAGCTGTGCCGCCAGTAAGCGTTAGTTTGGAGAGCTCACATCCTTTCAAGTGCAAACTATTCAACTGCGAAGAATGCGATGCAATGGAAAGAATAGGAAGGCGAGATATAAGAGAGACGGCGTGTGAAATCAAGAAAGTGAAATTGTTTTGTTGCCGTCCGCCAAAGTCGAAAGCAGCCGAAATTGCTTTAAAGTGCCAACTGTTGAAAAGTAGTGAATGTCCTTTTAATGTTCGTTAGTAAGAAAAAAATAGATCAAAGGATGTTGCTAAATAATGATCGCCACATAAAATCTTTGTATTCTTAAATTATAGTATAGCATAAATAAATGAATAGTAGTATAAAATAGTTCTAATAATAAATATATAATTTATTAACTTTTGTAATGCTATCTTCAATTCGTCAAAATTTGCGAAACAATACATATAATCAAATAAAGAAACAAATATACTTTGCTCCAAATCACTCTCAGTATTAATTACCTGCAATATAAAGGGTGATTTTTTTGAGGTTAGGATTTTCATGCAGTAGTATTTGACAGATCACGTGGGATGTCAGACATGGTGTCAAAGAGAAAGATGCTCAGTATGCTTTGACATTTCATCATGAATAGACTTACTAACGAGCAACGCTTGCAAATCATTGAATTTTATTACCAAAATCAGTGTTCGGTTCGAAATGTGTTTCGCGTCCGTGTCCGATGAGCGATGAGGCTCATTTCTGGTTGAATGGCTACGTAAATAAGCAAAATTGCCGCATTTGGGGTGAAGAGCAACCAGAAGCCGTTCAAGAACTGCCCATGCATCCCGAAAAATGCACTGTTTGGTGTGGTTTGTACGCTGGTGGAATCATTGGACCGTATTTTTTCAAAGATGCTGTTGGACGCAACGTTACGGTGAATGGCGATCGCTATCGTTCGATGCTAACAAACTTTTTGTTGCCAAAAATGGAAGAACTGAACTTGGTTGACATGTGGTTTCAACAAGATGGCGCTACATGCCACACAGCTCGCGATTCTATGGCCATTTTGAGGGAAAACTTCGGACAACAATTCATCTCAAGAAATGGACCCGTAAGTTGGCCACCAAGATCATGCGATTTAACGCCTTTAGACTATTTTTTGTGGGGCTACGTCAAGTCTAAAGTCTACAACAGAAATAAGCCAGCAACTATTCCAGCTTTGGAAGACAACATTTCCGAAGAAATTCGGGCTATTCCGGCCGAAATGCTCGAAAAAGTTGCCCAAAATTGGACTTTCCGAATGGACCACCTAAGACGCAGCCGCGGTCAACATTTAAATGAAATTATCTTCAAAAAGTAAATGTCATGAACCAATCTAACGTTTCAAATAAAGAACCGATGAGATTTTGCAAATTTTATGCGTTTTTTTTTTTAAAAAAGTTATCAAGCTCTTAAAAAATCACCCTTTATAATAACGATAAATATATATACATAGCTCGAAAGTATCAAAAAATTACTAATTGTTCCTAATTATGATTACATAGTCGAAAAAGTCTCTTCGCATTTTGTCAATAGATGTCGTTGCAGTCGTTAACATATCTCCAGTGCTACCAATGACATTGTGTCATAACATATAGTGTTGGAAAGGTGAGATTTTAAGCTTCATTAAGCCAAAAAAATTAAGTTCGAGGAAGTGAAAAAAATTACAGCTGTTCAAAAATGAAGAACTTCGCTATATTTTGAAAATTTTGAATAGAAAATGGAGAATGCCACGCAAGCCACCAATAGAATTTGTGAAATTTACGGAGACGATGCTGTATTAGATCGTGTAGCACAATAATGGTTCACTCGCTTCCGTTCTGGAAATTTCGATGTGAATGATGCACCTCGTCGACTTATCGTAGAAAAACTCGATGAAATTATGGAAAAGGTTGACCAAGACCGCCACATAAGCAGCCATGACAACGCTAAGGAACTCAATATTCATGGTCGCAATACCAAGATTGACGCCTCGAAAGGTTATGCTGAGTGTTTGGTGAGATTGGAATGGAATCACCCACTATGAGCTGTTCCAGCCTAGTCGAACGATTGATTATACATTTTACTGTCAACAAATGATGAGATTGCAAGAAATCGATAAAAAATGGCCAGAAGTGATCAACAGGAAGGTCTTCCATCAGACCACACACATCTTTTATGACTCGCAAAAACTGAGAGAGCTTGGCTGGAAAGTTTTGGTGCTGATAAAACTGATATCGGACTACCATTTGTTTCGGTCAATACAGAACTCTCTTAATGGAGTAAAGTTGGATTCAAGAGAAGCCTATGAAAATTACTTGTCGCAGTTTTTCGCCGATAAACCGGAAAAGTTTTAAACTGATGGAATAATGTTACTATGATACATATTTGGCTCATTAAAGTTCATTATAAATATAAAAAAATAAGTTGAAGTTTGATTAGAAATACGAAAATACTTTTTCGACTACCCAATATTACAAAATTAATGAAAAATTATTTCAAAAATAATATTGTGAACTAAAGAAATCCAAACAGAATGATTTTATATGTTGTCGTTTCAAAAATATTGAAAATAAGTAGTTTTAATAAGTTTGGTAACGACAACCTACATTTACCTTTACAGTAATGGTATGTGATTAAGTTAGCGAATAATCTGTGAGATAGTAATATAAATAAATGTTATAAGGTAAATACTTACAACATACATACAGACATGCTAACCAACATTGCTCGTTTACTAAGAAAATTCATGGTTTGTCAATAGAAAATTTAACTAAAGCACATCAATTAAATCATTTTTTTTACACATGACATGTACCGTTGTTTGTGTGAGAGCTATTCATACATTACTGCGCGGACCAAGAAGCAATGGCTACTACATCTTACAATTATATGTAGTACGGTTTTGTTGTTATTTGAAAATAGTCACATCAGCGAAATGCTAACAAATGCCAATACAATATACCGTTCGGTAAGACCAAACAAACGAAATAAAACATGAAAGCAGAAAACAAAAGTTCAAAAATGTTGACAAAGAGGATATCGAACACACCAACCAACAGTGTGTAGAGAGCAACGTTGAAAGATCACGGCATTGCAAGTTTGCAGGGAGGTAGAAGGTGCAGGGAAGTTGAGTTATAAAAATGCTTAGAAAATAGAGCAGCGCCAGCGGCAATATAGGTGGTCGGCGAATAGAGAAAGTCGCCAAGAGTAGGTTTGGCCAGTAGAAAGGTTTGTCATTGTTGCACATTTCTTTTTTCTGTTGTTTGTTGCAACAGTTGTGCTGCAGCTACAAATGGTTCGTTGCATGAGACAAGCGAAGCTAGTACATACATGTACAACTGCATTAAATTGACCCAATTTAAATGGTCATAGGAAAAACTGGCCAACGGCAAACATATAAAATTAGAATGTAACGGTATTTATGTACGTGTGTCAGTGTGTGATAAACTTGCAATTGTGGCATGCATTTGTTGCAAATATTTTCTTTTACCACTTTCTGTTCGTTTAGGTAAGCATGTATTAGTCCTTGCATGCCAACATTTTGTCAGTCGAGTTTCTATTTACAACAAATTTTCGTTTCATTTCATATATAATTTGACTTGATTTGTGCCCAGTTTTATTGTCTTTCACAGCGCAGCGAAGCTTTTGTCTTGTCATACGCTTTATTTTTAAGCAATTTCGAGCAGTTTTTGCTACTTTTTTCTATGCCTCCAATAAGTTGAGCCCATTTTCAAGCAATCAAATGACAATTTAACTTGACTTACATACCGAGGCGCTGCTGTGGAACATACACACACATACACACGTACTTATGTACGAGGAATAGAAATGGAAATATACCTACAAGATGACAGTCAATTTTCGCAAAATACTTAGCGATTTAAAGAGATTCAAATCAACGCAAATAGTAGCAAATAAAAATTGGGGTCAGACGAAATGAATGTGAACAACAGCAATAACAACAATGAGAGCAGCAATGTTAGTAGACTCTAGAAAGCTGCTTTGGGAGCATCAGATCAAGTCAAGTCAACATGAACTGTTCACACACAGACGCAGCCTCACAAAGCGCTCCCCGTCCGCCCACATGCTACACGTTGTAAATTGCTTCGAAGCGTTACAAGTAGCTGGGCCGGAGAGTGTGTGTGTTTGTGTACATTTAAAGAAAAGTCAGTCAATATAGAAGCACCAAGGCACTGATAAACAAATCAGCGTTTCAAAACAAGGTTGTATTTGCTTTGGCAGCAATGCGGTAAGAGCTTGTCAGCGATCCTGATTTTCGGAAGCGCACTGTGGGTATTTTAAGCGAGAAATTTCTTAAAATAAGTTACATAATTTATTTTACTTAAACTCAATTAAGTGTCAGGAAGTTGTCATATATGAATAGCATTTCAGTTTTTATAAATAAGATTTAATTATTTTTATGAGCATCTATTTACCTTGAAAAAGGAGATTTTTCTTAGACTACCTCTCTTTTTAACTTTAAAACGCTATGGGGGTTTACCGAGCCCTACTAAGGTTTGCAGAATACTATTTTATTGCTATAAGGTCCATATTAAGTTCAAAGTTTCGTCTAGCATGACCTACGGTGGTCAACAGGTCTCTGAACTGAAAGTTATACGAGTTGTATATAACTCCTGAAATATAGCTATAAAATCCAGTCTACTTTTTGATCGTCAAAGCGCCCGACCTAGCCTAATAGGTCGCACGCTTGTCTTTTCTTTTTAGAGCTATACCAAATTCTTATATCACTATTTCTTTCGGTCCCTGGAATGTGTAGCTTCCTTTTACAATCGAAATGAATAAAGATCTTGAAACATAATGAAGACTAGTGTATAATCATAAATAGTTTTAGTTTGAAAGGGAGTAGTTCAAGGCCCAAAACTTAGGCTTAGAGAACATTTTGACATCAATTTTGAGAGAACATTTTCATTCTCTCCGAAAACTATATAACTCATATCATGTTTCATTAAATCTATAACTAATTAGTTGTAAAAAATTCTCTCTCTTGCATGACACACCAATGCACTCAATGTAAAAAAATTGAATACTTAACCTAAAAATCAAAGATCTGATAGAAAGAAAAAAACGGCGAATCTCAAAAGCGAAAACGCTAAATTTCTAAAGAAATACGTACAGTGTAAGTGCGATGAAAAGTTGGCAATCGCTTGGGAGCAAAGGCACAAAAAGAATGAAAAACATAACACGCCAAGTGGGCAGTTCAGCTTAGCAGAAGTGGTGTCGAAGCAATAAAGCGAGCGAACTTGGTAATCTGATGATTTTGAAAGCGCCATCGACCGACATCGGAAGAGCGCCGGTGGAATTGCCGGCAATGAGCGGCAACAAGAACACTTCATGATTTACGTGAATGAATGAAAGAAAGTGCAAATAAAAGAGATAAAGGAAAAATTGGAAGAAAAAATCACTCGAAGATACTGTGTATAGTAAAATGCTTGCCACATGCTTGCACGAGATATACTTACATATATTTACGTATCGCATACGAGGGTTAAGTGCCACAGAACAGTCAGCACTTGAGCGCATGCTCATAGGAGTTATCTAAAGCACATCGAAAGACAACAATGTACAAAATGTTACACTATTATTTGCGTTGTTGTTGTTGTTGTTTTCATAGTGTGTGCGTGTGATTTTTAGTGGCATTGACAGCATTGGCGCTTCAGCAACACAGCAGCGCGATTGCGTGATTGTTAGCAGTTTTCTCCCACTTCCGTCCGACACCCACTTTTTCACATTCTTTGCTTCTTTGTATGTATTTGTATGCGCCAGTTCCGTTCCTTTGCACATCTTATGGCAAATTTCATTTATTGCTTATGAGACCCGACGCTGTCGCACAAAAAGCGTGCTCATAGCCTTATATAGACAACAGCAACAGTAACAATAAAGCTAAGCAACAACAATAAAGTCTAAAAACAACAACAATAAACCACAGCAAGCAAGGGAAAAAATAAGATAGAAAAGCGAAATAAATCGAAAAATGCTGCTGCAAAGGATATTATGCCCTTGCTGTGCGACGCCGCGCGATCTGGCACACTGCACATTGTGACGCTTGCGCCATGGGGCCAGCATGTCAAGGTTCCGCATTGTAAATGCCAAGCAAATTGTGTCAGTTTTATTGTTTCTGGCAGCCAGACGCCTTCGGGGCATATCATTTGTTGCCATACTTCAACAGATCAATTTCCAGTTTAAATGAGAGGAGAGGAGGAGGGGCGGACAGGTGACTTGAGAAAGTGTAACTTGTAACTCTATTATTCTCTTGATAATAATCAGCAGTAATTTACATTTGCTCTTCACTTTCTCTTCTTATCATTTCTTAGCTTTTGAAAGCATTTTCGTGGGCGAAGCATTTATTATGTAAGAAGACAGCGTTTGTTGCTTCGCTGATTGAATTTGTGTGAATTCTTTTTAGATATAAATGAGTAAACTGTTTATTAATTGCAATCAATTTATGATTTAAGTGATAAACTGAAGTCGAAGATATGAAATAAAATGGGCTGTTGCTGAGTTACGTCAATCCAGATTTTTAACCAAAAAAGGTTTGAAATTCCAATTATTGCGCACCTTTCTAACCACATTTATCTTAATGACGATCAGAGGTCACCGAAAAAAAGTCGTCTTCAGAAGTAAAAAATAAAGACAATGCTGAGTTTTTACGATTCCGAGGGTATTGTTCACCGAGAGTTCGTCCCACCTGGCCAAAGGATTAATGCTGTGTTTTACCTTGGTGTTATGAAGCGTCTTTTGTCACGCATTCGTCGTGCTCGACCACAATACCGTGAGGCAGGGTCCTGGCGCCTGTTGCACGATAATGCGCCGTGTCATCGGTCGACGCTTGTCACTGATTTTTTGACAAAAAACACCATATTAACCATTAAACACTCACCCCACTCACCTGATCTGGCACCCTGTGATATTTACCTATTTGGAATACTTCATTTGCCCATGAAAGGACACTGGTTTCAGGATATTTCAGCTATCCTAAAGGCGACGAACGATATTCTCAAGAGCATTCCGAAAAATGACCTTAAACACTCATTTGAAATGCTAATTGACCGGGCTAAATGCTGTATCGAAGCGCAAGGAAACTACTTTGAATAAAAAATATACTTTTGAAAAATATAAATTTTTTGTTGTTTTTTTAACAGTGCTGTTTCTTTTGCCACAGTCCATGTAATTTCCGATATTTTAACCAATCTTATAGCATTAATGGTTTAGTGCTGAGCATGACTATAGTTGGTTTTGACATTAAGCTTAATCTCATATTACTATTATCATCAATTCCGAGTTCTGGTAGCAGTTTTCGACATCAACTGAATGTATTAAAGTTTAGCCCCTTGGACTGAATTTATATCAGACATCTCTCATTAGAGGTTGATGCAATTAATATATATTAATAAAGCTAAGTGGGTGTATGACCTTCAACATAAATTAAAAATATGCCACATTTGGTTGTAATTTATTCATGATTTCCCCGAATATAAATGTTGAACTCTTTCGCAACAATTTTATGTTCTTGCAACATGTTGCTATAGTGTTGTTAACCTAACGATTGCATGTATCACCTAAAACTATTCGAGTTCGATATAGGATTATATGTATGTACTTATATAAATGATCAGGATGATGAGACAAGTTGAAATCAGAGTGACTTCCTGTCTGTCCGTTCGTCCTTGCAAGCTGTAACTCTAGTTAAAATTTGGATATCGTAATTGAACTTGGATATATGTTCCTTGGAAAAAGAACACTTTGTAAATCCTATACGGTCACACCGAACATAGAACTTCCTTACTTGTTTAATATAAAGTTTTGCCTAGATTTTAAATTTGCCTGGATGATACTTACAAAATGTAAGAGTACGAAATATTAGGTTACACTCGAACTTAACCATTCCCCATATTTAATTATGGGATGCTGGTGTTTTGACGGTACTTGACCGGATATAAATATGGAGCGACTTTTAGTTACTGTTGAGATATCTGAGACTTAACGATAAGGCATTTACGGGATTTATACTTATTTAAGGCGTTGGCCGTACCTTGAATCAGCCCAATTTGAAGTATTTGAATTTAGGAATATAGATATAACTGATTACATATTACATAATAATATATAGGAGTTTAAAGTCCAAACTAACTAACTTAAAATCTTTTTCAAGTTTGTTTTTGCAGCAGCTTAATTCAAGTCAGCAAAAACCGGATAGTTATTCCAACCGCCCTATTTTGCAATTTAACATAAAACCTTTGTTCTCTATATAAAACATATTCAAGGCTACATACTATTTAATTTTCTAGCAAAAATTTGCAACACTCACAACAAGCGGGTCTTCTAAATTTAAGTGCCTACTGTGTGTCGCAAGCACATCGCGTCGATGTTAATGCGCCTGCGCCCGTTACTAACAAGTTTAACGAGTGTATTACTCGTTAGTTGGCCTTTTCGCGTGTCAAACGTTTTTGTGCGCGCAATTTTCAAGCACCCAACACCGTTTCTTTATTAAACGTGTATATGAGTGACTGTGTTATTGCTCTGGAGACTTTAATTTGCATGCGAGTCGTCGAGATGTGGTAAAAACATGCAACTTGCAGTCACAAGCAACACACACGCTCATACATTTGGAGGCATAAATGGAACCAACACCGCCTCTCAACGCCTTATAAGCATATTCAAGCGTTTCTAAGCACACTTGCAAGTGCTTATACCGATGTGTGTGCTGGTGGTGGTGTGTTAATAAGTGTGCAATCATAAAAATTATTCATACCTGTTTGCTAGAGTCCAGCTACGAATACCATGCGTTCGTTGAGCTGCGGAGCGGTGCAGTGCGAAGTCTGCTTAGGCTGACATCATCGACAAAACAACACATTCATTTGCATTTACTCGTCGCTTTGTATGTGTGTGTCAATAATATTCTGTTAACTAACCTAGCCTGACAACCCATTAACCAGCTCGACCGACACAGTAAACATGCACCGCGCTAAGGTTACCGTCACTAACAACAATTTTTTCTAAAATATCTTTTCAAGTTTTACTTCATTGTGACTTAACGCGTATAAATATATGTATGTATGTGTGTATATTTCCACTTTGTTTAGCGCTTTAAAATTCTCTAGAATTTTCTCTTATCACCTTTGACAAATGGATAAATCATGTTGATATACTTAAGTAGCAAGGCAAAAACAAAGTAAAACACAGAAAGAAGAAACCCTAGAAGACTGCAAAGCTGGTGACTAATATACGAGGGTTAAATTTTTAGCCGTTTTTCAAATGTCACCCAGAGTTGCGTAAATAGAGAAACATGTTTTGCAATTAGCATAACGAAACCTGAGCTTTTTCAAAGACACTTTTGAGCTGCTATTTAACCCACTTCAAGTTATTTCCGCGACAGACTTTAAAAAATGCTGTAGCACAATTATTTTGATGGCAGTTACAGATTATAGTAACCTCTACGATACATATGTATGTATGTACATATATGCTTTTAAAGTTGATTTTTTCCGCGAAGGAAATAGAAACAGAGCTAGAAAGTCACCCTTTCTATGTACTAAGTTAATTTTTGACTCGTCTAAGTTTATATTTATAACCATTTTCACATATAAAAGGCTTAATTTGAAGTTGATCTGGTAGATAGCTTCGACTATATGAGCGAAGTTGTAAGTGTTTTTTAATCTGGTGAAGTTGGCTGCCAACTTCTTAAACGCATTTTTCTCAAAACACCTTTATATGCATGTCAAAGATTAATTGAAGAAATAAAATATTTGATAATACTTTTGTTTTTTTACAGCACTCCAAAGTGGCTTTTCCACAAAAAGCTAATTGCTTTGGGAAGCCAATATAAATCACAAATTACAATGTTGGCTAGTTCTTCGAATTTTAAGCAGAAAAATATTTTCACCGTCAAATACTTTTTTTCAAAGGAAAATCGAAGATCGACTACAGGATCAAAGGAATTCAAATTTTTACCAAAATGAATCCCCGATTATGGAAATATTAAATTCTGTAAATGTACATTAATTTCAATCCAGTACATAATATTCCAATGTTCGCTTGAGAGCTATTCGAATTGCTATTGATTCGAAAGACTTTGCGGTTCATTGGGATCGTTGTAAATGGGTAGTAGAGTAAGGGTCTACAAACATGTGAAGAAAATAAGAGAAAAGCTTCAAGAAATAAACAAAAAAGTTCACTGACACTATTTGTTTTCGTATCAGAACTTTCAAAACTTCAAATAATAACAATAATAACACTTTCAGTTGACAAATTTATTTTAGAACTCTAGAATCGTGGAAACTGCTGCTGATATATGTAAATGGATAAGAATGGCGGACCATTCTGTATAGTACTATATTAGTTTTTGGTACCATGCATGAAATAAGTCAATGGAAAAAATTCTACATACGTTTTTATAAAACTTGATTATTTTAATTGAATTTCTTGTTTATAGTCCCTAAGTCGGAAGAAGTAATTAGTTGTTTTGGGCCGAGATACGATAAAGGTGGCTAAAGCATATTTTCCATGAATCCTAATTGATGCTGAAATATTCTCTATTATACCATTGAAGTTTCCTGGAAAAACAAAGTACTATTTTCACCGTCAACATCATAGACTTCACCTTATCAATCATAAGAATATGTCACTAATTTTGCACAAAAACTACGCCAGTCCAAAAAAATTAATATTATATTCAAAGCAGTGAGCAAGCGAGTCTGCAAGCGAGTGAATAAACTATTACATTTAAATACATACATACACACACAAAAACCTATGTGTGCGTTATCGTTATATGATTTCATAAATCGTGGGTGAGCATATTTTCACTCAGTGCTTGACGCTTGTTTTTGGTTTGTTCTACAGTTGGTGTTGTTTTTGTCTTTACTGCTGTAGCTATTTCATGCATTATTAACAAGGCACAATGACACAACTTCTGCCTGTCAATCATTATTAAATATGTGTTGATTAATCATTTTGTTGCTGTTTTATTTGCATTCAGCGGAGGCAACGCCAACAAAAGCAACAACAAACGGCTGTACAATACTGTAATAAGGCACGAATATTCATTTAATAAATACATAGAATGTGTGTGAATGCTCGTATACAAGGAATGCTTGTAAGCTGGTGGGACTTTGCGGCTTTGTACGTGAAATTTACAGTTGTAACGCATTTATGCACAATTACATACTTACATACGAATGTGTGCTTGTGGAATTGGTATTGTTTGTGTCAAAGCGTATTTGACTTTTGATTGTCAACAATTTGGCGCTAATCACAGCCACACACTTTTCATTTGACAATTCAAACGTATGTATTTTACAAATAAACATTTCTGTCGACAACAACAAATGAGAAATGTTAAATCTGGGTTACATTCATTCAAATATATTGTGCAATTACACATACACACATATTTATAACGGTCTTGTAGTCTAAACTTGCAGTTTTCGACTTAATACAAAATTCAATCCTTCAATTGAAATATATATTTTATATAAATCAGAAAAAAAATTCTATAACTTTTGTGCAATTGGGAAGCCCTGCTGTATTTCGGGCTCAATTAGCACTAGCTGTGCCATTTTGGTGCACTAGTCGTAGACCTTTTTATTATCTATTGCCATCACGTTTCACATTTTGTTTTCAAACCATTTTGCCTAATTTTTTAATAAAGTCGAGCCCCAAAAAATTAAAGAAGTCCGAAATTGGACCATTTTCAGAACTACGATGGAGAAAGAACGCTTATTTTAGTTATCGATGTCCGATCTGTATAAAAAATGTTACTAAATTTCAGTTTAGGGTTTTCAATGTAAAAAAATTCCAATGGATATATTCACTACTAACGCACTCTATTCAAAAATCCTAATATTTGTTGTAAAGCACAAACAAACATAAATGTATATATAAATAAAATATACGAACTCACTTTGTAACACCTAACTCAAAGGTATCTCCTACTTATCCTCTTTCCACTATTTTGTTGACTTACTGTGCTTTTTTCTTCAAACTCATTTCGCCTTTGAGTTGTCACAAATAATTTGATATGTTATTCGAACGAAGGTTAAATTAATTATCAATGAAATATTTATTTTGATGGCTCCACTGATTTTAGCATCTATCAATTCTAATAGACGCCATAAACTCGCTGAAAACGAATTTCATTTTCAATTTATGACATTCCCTTTGTGCATATGCCACATATCAAATTTTGCCAGTATTTCTTTTGGTGCGAAAGCAATTTATTTAACACTTTTATTAAGCAAATGCAAATAAACTGTGGAGAGTGAGAATAAAAATAAGTGGAGCACGCACAAAATTTTGATTGATAGTTGATAATTTATGGGAGAAAATTAAAAGCGTTTTAAATTATTTAAGTGAATTTGCACACGAGCACATAAAATTTTTATTGCAATTAATGCTTTAGAAATATTGCACTAATATACATAATTTTTTTAGTATTTTATAACAAAAGCACCGCAAAATGCAATTTTATGGCAATTCACATTTTGGAGATGACCCAATTTTTAGTTAGCAATAGAGCCATAAAGCGACGACGCTTAATGAAAATATTATATCACACTAATATACATATGTAAGTGTGTGTCGCAAAAATAAATTTCTATGGTTTCATTTAGAAAATATAAAGTTTCTAAAGAATTTGTAAATATAAATAGTAGACATATGGGGAGAGCTACATTTTAAGAGCTAAAATTAGATTTTAAGTCTATAATATACAATATTTTATAATATAATTCTTAGGTTTGGGCTCTAAATTACACTAGGAACAGTGAATTAATGTCCAGTAACTCTATGTTGTAATCGAATTGTGAAACCGTGAACAAGGCACTTGACATATTTGTAGCAAGGATTTTAACATCACCTTATCTAAATTATGCCGTCTGGAGAGTCGTGCTCACAAAAAAAAATCTGAGTAAAGATAATTTTTTTAATTGAACGGCAGTCGCGCTTCAACCTACAATGTCATAAGGTTAGCCCAACATTTTCAAGCTGATCATAAAACCCATTGGATGTTTCTAAATCAGAACTAGATATAGGAGGTATTCGATTCATTATCATTGAGTAGTTTATAGAACAAAAATACGTGTTGAATATCGAAACAAAACCAAGGCATTTTAGATATGCGAGTTAATGTTGTTGTCGTAATAATATTTTGCTAGATATAACCTACCGGCGTTAATAAGCCACTAAGTGTCACTATTACAGTTTATTCCAATAAGGTTAGATTAGTCGAAGTTTATACACATATGTAGTACCTATTTATATTCATGAAAGGTTTCTACTGCTAAGGCTAAGCTAAGAATGCCGACTTCTCTGAAATGAAGTTTGCTAAAGCTTCTTTAAGGAAGTTGAGAGTAGAAATACATTCTAAATAGCAACACAACTCTCTTGGACTGAAGAGTCGGTAGATATAGTATCTATAGTTAAGTCCAACCTCATCTGGACTTTATATATGTTTGTTTGTTTTTATTAAGAATCAAAAAGTTTGTAAAATTTCTTTAAAATATCCACAACCAGCAAGTATAAATATAATCTTTCCTTGGATAGTAAAACGAAGTCAAACAATTTTCCAGATGAAAAGACAATAGAGCATAAAACGTGCAGAAAGTAGTAAAACTTAGATGAAATTTCTCTAGAGAGAACTGTAATATTCGTAGCTATATCTTCGATACAAAGGAGTCTAGCTACCGAACAACAGCAAAATAAAGATTCGCTCGTCTTCTCATCACTAGCGCTGTACGATATTTCGATTTTTCGATATCTGTGATTTCTGTTTTTAAATCATTGTGACTTTATATTGCAATTACAATTGCAATTAAAAGAGTGAATATACATATAAGAAAATGTGTAATCTATATATGTATATATTTATTTTTCAATTTCACAGAATCAAACTGCTATCGCAATCGCAATTCATAGAAGTGTTTACAAACAGTGATCGCAGTTGCGATCTGCGCAGTGAAAAAATCACCGACAGTGAAATATCGCTCATCACTACTCATTAGTAATACGGTAACAACACGGAAACGAAGCATCTTTGAACAGTTTATATTTAGATAATAAACCTAATAAGTGTTTATGAATACTTAAACGTAAATCTTAATTATATATAATATAAAGTAATATTTATAATGTGAAGTAATACTAAAGAAAACTGTGCGAAACACCAATCAGCGTTCAGACTATATATCACTGACTCTGCAGCGAGGTTTTCCTAATTCCAACAATTTTTCTCGGCATATGCAATTAGCGTTGCCACGTATAGCAAATAAATATCTCTAGCTCAATGACGTTGACAGCAAAGCGAAATAAATGATAAATTGCCAAAATGCCTGGCGTTTGACGCGAGCATATTTTGCGGCAAATAGCTTTATTGCTGGGGCTCACAAACACATTTGTGTTGGCTGTTTGTGTGGATAATTGTGGCAACAAATCAACGAAATTATTTTGCATTGCCGCATTAACAAACTTGCACGCAGCGCCATACATAAATCTAAATCACAACAACAAGAACAAAAGTGGCATGCAACATTCCTACGCCTAAATTATCGAGTATACTTTGTGTTTGCGTATGTGGCTTCAAAACAAGTGTGGCGCGCACGCTGATCACGGCGACCATTCATGCTGTCGATTGGCAACATTAACGGCAACAAAAAAAGTTCTTAAAATAATACTTATACACGGTGTCTCTGACACTTAAGAAGAATGGGCAGAGTAAGACATACCCAACTTGCTGGGGAGCTTGCTTAAAAATGCATATACATATAATGTATGTACAGTTGGGGGCCACTGCAATGAGGATATGTTCTTCAAATTTGAACAAAGCTACTGGTAAGCTAGTTATTTGCAGTTAAATTGCTTAATACTCATAGTTTTAAACATTTATGAGGTATACAACTATGTACATACAGCTACGAGCGATCAACCGCACTTCAAAACGATTAGGAAAGTGTAGGAATGGTTGCTGACTCTAGGCGGCTCTAGTTTCAAGAGTTTATATTATATTAAAAAATGCCAATTAAGATAAAAAAAAAGTGGACAGAAATACTTAAGAAGGCTTTAAAATGAAATTTTTACCTCTAGAATCCATAACATCCAGCTAAAATTTGTAATATAACCTAAATTGTAATAAATGCTCAGGAAAAATATGCCTTTGATTCGAATCAATCATTAAAATATAAATCTAGAAAGAAAGAAAGCGAGAATTCATCACACTCTTATAAGCACCGTTGAATGAGTAAAAGTAATTCACAAGACAACATTTTTCAAAAAACTTTTTCGAGTTGTCAACGAAAAAATTGTGTAATTTTTTACATTTTTAAATGCAAATATACAACAACAATCCACCCTAAAAATGTGATAGATTTTTATGCGTCCACTTTACAACGCCTACCACTGTACATTACCGTCTTGACAAACAACAAACCAGCTTGTAAATGCCAAGTAGTCAACAACATTTTGCTCTCCTTCATTGTGGGCATTTGCAATTACAAGTACTTGACAGGCGCTACGCATAGCCGCTACCGCTATAGTTCAACAATTTTCTACGCGCACTCTTCCACCAGTAACATTGAATGCCGCAAACCGCCTTTTTCAGCGAATTTTTCATAATTTTTTTCTACAACATCCTTTGTATGGTAGCACCGTTGTTGGCGCGCACGTCTCGCATTAAATAAATTCCAATTAAGTTATGAACATGTACGCGCGCCCGTCCACCGCCGGCGCTGGCACACTGCTGCGGCACGCAAATGCTTTTTAGCGCCGCTGCGGAGGCCGCCGCAAATTGTTGCCCATACGCGCACTCGCAAAGCAAGCTGCTGGCCTACCTGTCGCGCCCGTCTTTTACTTCGTCGCTTTGCACCCCTTCTCTTGCGCTCCGGTGCCTATCGTCTTTTATTGTGCATTTTATTTTTTATTCCCCAATTTATTGTAAGTTTTTTGCTTACAATTTTTATTATTTTTTTTGCACACAATTTCTGCGTTACGCACGTCTTGCTGCCGCTGTTAAAAAGCATTTCATATTTTTGTTGTAATACTCTTTCCGCTTTTTTGTTTGCCTTCGTTCGCGAAATACTTGTTTTTATGCCCACAAATAAATAATTTATTAGTTCACACCGTTTGTTCACTCGTTGCAATTAAAAGTTGTCGAAATTCCAGTCACGTAACAATTTAAATTCGTTTTAACAGTAACGTAAGTGCTGAAGCGGTAGAAAAAGGCACCCGAAAGTAGCGGAAACGACGCATGCACAATCGTTACACACGCATATGCCTAGTGGTCCCAGATGTAGTTGACTATGGCTGTCGGTCTATCCCCCGAGCGCCAAATTCGATTTAATAAACGCTTTAAGTGGCGCACCGCTGCATACAATTTGGTGGTAAATGCGAGGAGATGAATATCAGCATTTTCATTTGAAAACTGTTTACAATTTTTGATTTCATACTCGAGAGCCACTATTTTGACGGCCTAAGCAACCGCAGTAGTATAGAAGAATCACGCCATAAATATTTTTTTTCTCTACCTATACCTACATATTTGCTCTCTCTCTCTCTTTAAAATGTCCTTCTATTTCTAGTTTTTAATTATGGCTATGGATTTTGATTTTAAGTTCCAAGCATGTTCTTTTGAGCTGTTGATAGGTGTGATTGACCGGCACTTAGCTTCATTGACAGTAAACAATTCTAGAACATAACACTCATAGAGTTTATCAATAATTACTTATGTATAGTTCATTCATCTTGCAAAACTCCAAGTAATATGAATAGAAACTCAAGTTCGATAAATATCAGTGTGTGAAGTTTGGCGCAATTGGAGATCCCGTGGACAAAAACAGAGAATTTCTCGGAACGTCTTCAAAAATCATTTCGAAATGCATTGAAATTTAAGAAAAACAACTCACATTACCAAAATATGAATTCGAAAACCGATAAGTTTATGTGTCTCTCAGTTTTTATCAGAATTTTTAAATTCAGAACTTATTAAGATGAGGTTTTAGACTAAAGATAATAAGTCCGTGGAAGCTCTCCTTATATACCTCTATTCAGCTCTCACCATCCATCTTTATTTCTCTCTCTTTCTTTATTTCCCTATGTCTCGTTCTCAAAAAATTCGAAATTTTTTTAATTGAAACGTGCTGAATTCAACAAAAAGCTTAATTAATCAGAGAATATATGTTTCACATTAAAGAACTCGAACACAACTTTAATTATCCATAGATAAGGAGCTTCGTTTCAATTTTGCTTAATATTGAATGAAATAAATTTAAGCATTGGGTTTATAAAATAGTTAGAACATGTGGTATAATTGAGGAAATATAGTATGCATACATTAAAGGGAGTGGAAAGCGCGAATATAGCTTGTTCTGAAGATTGTTCCACTTTATAATTTGAGCTTGGGTCAAATTGCACTGTGGCAATATTTGGAGATAAAAGGATTTTTTATGATAACCTAAAAAAGCTGAACTTGATAAAATGTTATTTAGAGGTATTTAAATGGTTTCTCTGCTGGTGAACTGGGAGAATTTGAGTTAGTTATAAGATTATTTTTAATAATATCATTCGAACCTCTAGTGCATAAAATTTTATCTTCCCTCAATTCAGATTTCAATCACTTCAACTAGCTATTACCTCCGTTCTTAGTATACGGCCTCTGGGTGTTGTAGCAATCACAATCCGATGACGTTGTTGAGCATTGCTACTGCTTGTTAAAATGTCGCGCGCATGAGTATAAACTCAATTGATATCTAACAGATGCGAGTGCATAAACGTGAAATAATAAAACTGAATAGTCAAATGCTGCCGAGGGAAGCCAGATTAAGCAGATAGGCCAGTAGTGGGCCATAAAAAAATCAACAAACTATTACAGCAGCCATGAATTCCAAAGTGAATGGCAGCATTTCATGAAGTCGATATTTCTACAAGTTTTAATTTTCATTTTTCATTTTTGTTTTTTTTTTTCGCGCAGACATTATGGCCGTCGCAGGCTGCAATACAGACGGATACTGTAGAGGCATTTGGCCTACAGGTGGAAGCTCAGGTTGTTTTTGTTTTACGACAAGTCAGCTATGCGCTGGCTTGGAATGAGAGATACATATCTCGCACGCGGAAACTCATATCTTTGGCATTTTATTGTCAGACGCGCGCATTTTTTCTGCTTATTTTTCGCTTCGCTTTGGAATGTCCAGCAAATATTTGCTGCCAAGCTAGATATGTTTATAAATAAGTATAGTATTGGTGTTCCAGAGTTGCGCGATAAATGTGGCAAAGTGAGTCACATAGTTTGAAACACACATATACCCATAGATACATACTTATATATAGATATAAATATATGTAATTGCAGTTAAACCTGCGCTCAGCCACTTGTAATCGGTCTGTCATGTGTGCTGCCACAAATGTCATTAGCTGCCATGCCCACTTGCTGATCGCATGCGTGTGTTTACTTTATTTTCATTTCATTTAGTTGTTGCTGCCACTTATTGCGCGGCACTAGCACAATCAGGCCGTCAGTTGGCACGCAGTTTGTTGCCTTAATGTCCATTCAGTGTAAAACGTCAAGAGAATGAAATGAGTAAAACTCAAAGCGATATCCGCACAAGCGTCAAAAGCGTATGTACATGTATGCGTATTTGTTTGGGCTTTTAACTCCGTCGGGCCTTTTGGCACCTGTGCGCCATGCAAATCGCCGTTGCACAAGTCGGTAAAGGGGCTAAGTGCAGTGCTGAATGCCACACGCAAGCATAAGTCAAAGTTGCCCACAAATACATATGCGGCGGTAGAGAGGGGTAAACTTGAATAATTAAATTAAGAACGCAGTATTTTCTCCTCTCCTAAATCGAAACTAAGACTTCTTTCTTTTCTTTCCTTTAAATATCAACCCACAAACTGTTTTACACATGATAGATCTTTTCTTTCCCTCTCTATATCTAGAATACATGCGGAATGAATTGTGTTAGCAGCATATGAACTTAAGATCCTCTTAAGCTTGAGTTCCGTCAGAATTGAGAGGGATTATTTGGATTCCAAACTTAATAGGATACATTTATTCATCGTTTGCTTCAATATCGAAGAAAGTACGAGTATACAGCGTCTTACAAAGTAAGAAAAAGTATATAAGTTGTTTTATTCGCATAATAGTTCAAGATTAACAAACGCTTCTACGTTATCCAGATTAGATTTTAAGCTTTTCACAGTGCAAACTACATCTTAGACCGTTTAAGTCAAATGTACATTACTGGATTAGTGTGAGAATCTAAATAAAACTTTTCAGGTATATTCGATGAGAAGGAAGATATACGACCATTATGTACAGCGAAAATATAATGAAAAGTGGATTCAACTTTTCCTGGTTACAGCATGTTGGTGGCTCTTCAGAAGAAATAAGCTACGCCTATGTTTTTTACTTTGCTACAGCAGACCAATTTCAGTCAGCGGTCACCTGCTGCTTTGCAACAAATTTTCTGCTTTGAAAAAATGCATTTGCAATGATTTGCAACCTGTTACCAGAATAGGCAACATGTGCAACAAAGCCGCAAACATCTTAAAACAACAACAATCCATTGTATGCTACCGCTTTTTCATGCAAATTTCATTTGGTTTCTGCTTTGTGCATAATTTTCGCATATGTCTTTAGGTTTCTTGCCTCTAAGCAACGGAACTATGCATGTGGCGCTGCCGCTTTTGGTAGGTTGTAGCAATAAGCAAAATTTCCGGCGTGACCACATATCAAGTACGTGTCACATTGACAGTTTGGTAGCGGCATGTGGCAAGTGAGGTGAGCGTAAGACAAAAAAATATATGTATATGTGCATATTGTTGCACAAGTTACTTGGGTTTTGTTGTAAAATGCCATGGTTTTTTGACATTTGAAGGTTTTTAATTCTTTTTCATATTTTGTTTTGTCGCGAATTGCTCTTTTATGCAACGATTAACTTAACTTGCTACGCGGACGTGTTTCACAATTATTACACGAAGCATATGTGCATGCTAAGTGACTCTAACTAATTAATAAGTTTACACTTACCACCAATTCTTGAACTTTACTGCATATCGGAAGAACTGTAAGAGAAACAAAAATATATTATAATTAACAGTAATTTTTGAATTAAAAGTACATATGTAAAAGTAAACATAGAAATAGAAAGAGGAGTAACGTTAACTCAACAGGTGCATTTTCTTTAGCATGAATGGATGTAAAAATTCATACATACGAGTATATCTTGGTTTCAAAGGGTCAATTTGTATTTTAACTATATGCTATTGTGGTTCAATCTCAACAATTTTTTCGGAGCTTACAGCGCTGCCTTGGGTAATAATCCATGTCAATGAATCAGTTTGTATGGCAACTACATGCTATAGTGGTCCGATCTGAACAATTACTTCAATTGCCTAAGATATTAATCTATGCCAAATTTTATGAAGATATCTTGTCAAATGACAAATCTTTCTATCCAAACAATTTCTATGAAAATGCCATGGAATAATGCATGCCAAATTTCACCTCGTGAAATTAAGAAGATTTCCCATGCAAGCACTTGATTCCAATCATTAATCATTAGTGGTCTGTATTGGTATTGCCTCAGACAAACTATTTATGCCAATTTCTGGACAATACTTTGTCAAATTACAAAGCTTTCCAAGCACTTGATTCCGATCCGATCGTGGTCCGAATTCGGCTGTGCCGACAAATGAGCAGCGTCTTGGTGAGAAAAACGTGTGCAAAATTTTTGATCTAGATCTCAAAAACTGAGGGATTACAGACGGAAATGGTTAAATAAATTTGTATGACTCCTACGTTTCCTTTTAGGTGTTATAAACTTTGGGACAAACTTATTATACCCTGTTCAGGGTATCAAAATAAGCTTTTAAAGTAAAAAGTGAAAAATAATTCTTAATATAAACTGACTGTAATTTTATTAAAATTAATTGCATTATTGAGAAAGAACTATGGCATTCCGATATACCAAAAATATGATACAAATCATGTGTCAATAAGTTTCAGTGCCACTGAAAAAAGGTACAAACATACAGATGAATCTAATATAGGCATTATAAAAAGGGTTTTTAATGTAAGCTGATTAACACCTTTAGCGAATAAGACAAATGTATCTAAATTATATTTATTTTTAAAGATCTTTTAGCAGTTAGCGTTTATAGCTGATTACGCAACAAAATATCTGTACTTAGTATAAGCTTTTGAACATCGTCTTCTTAAGGCATACTATAAACTGCATGCTACTCGTTTCAGGTATTCCACCACCTATTCAGTTTAGCTTTAGCAAATTATAGCTGAATATCAAAAGTCCTTGAAAGCTTTGCGGGAAGTTCCAGAAAACACTTTAAACTTAGACCCACAGATGACGAATTGTGCGAAAGTGTGATTTTTTCGAGGATATGATAGTAATTTTCTGTTATATGTTCATTTTTGGAAGTTAACCTATTTTCAAAGCTCTATGGTTACCAAAGACGTGATTAAGTTTCGCAGAGTAGTGAAAAACGACATTGTTTAAAGATGGAACGGGTAAATAGAATAGAGCGTCTGCATCAGTTTTTTACTTAGAAATAAGCAAAAATTCAGGAAAAATTTTCTACCAATTCTTAAAATATGTGTCGATAATTTCGATCCCCTCTTGCACAAAGCCTTAATTTGTATTGCAAGGGAAATGACAAAGGCTTCATTCATTATAATATCTTTACGAAAAATTTTCATTGAAAAATTACTAATAATGATGATTAAGAAATAAATTGCGTTACGTAAAATGTATATTTGTCAATTGAGTAAAAAACTCCACTTTGAGTTGAATATTATTATTAGAAAACGATATTCCACACACCAGGAATCATCGAAACCACAACTTTCAGCGTGTGAGTTAAGTGAGTTGAGCATTATTTGGCCACTCGCCTATAAATAATCTTACAAAATTATAAATGTAATAAATTATGATTTTTATTAACAAAAATAATAAGTCTTAAAATTCAAATATCGAAAATGGCATAATTTTATTACACCTGCGCTTCGAAATGAGCTCATCAACAGTCGCTATGACTGCGATGACTTCACTGCACCTAAGAAAACAAAACATAAAGATTAAAAACTCAAATTAATTTTGCAAAATATAGTGAGCAGCTAACTGTCAATGCAAATTAAAGCAACAAAATAAATATACCTGACTTAAGCTTTCAAGAAAATCTAAGCCAGCAGCTTATGAATCTCGTTTATGCGTAATTTGCATAGAAAACCATTGCAAAGATTGCAGGTTTTGACAGGCGTTTAAAACAACCAGTTCTGTATAATTTAAATTCACAAAGTCGCAAATAAAGCATTACTAATTTATGGTCCTCTGCTAATGAAGTGTGAGCGGTAATGAAGCGGCGAAAGCGCTAAAGACAGGTTTATAGCTTTGGTGCCTAACGAAATGCCAGTCGCAGTGATTAAGGGATTTGCTTTGAGGTAAAATTAAAAATAATATTTGGATATATGTACATATATACAAATATATACTACATGTATTTAGAAAGTTTAATTTCCAGCAATTTTCAAATGCAGAGCTGGCATCATAAATGTATAATCATTTGAACGCTTTGAAATATAAACGCAAATCTTATGGGCATTGAAGAAAATCTTCATTTAACACGAGAGCATTTCAACGATGCATTAATTCTCTAATTCAAGCTAAATTATTCAAGTGAAATTGCATAATATTAAAACTAGTGCCGAAGCAAATGCAATTTCAAAGGCGTTTCAATTAGGCAAACTCACATATATAAACACATATCGACACATAACATCTAAAATTGTGTAGTAATCCATTTCGATATGCTTTTGAAAACCCTTTATACTCGTAGTAACATATGCGCTTCTAAGTTTGTTAGCATGGGAGTTTGCTTTTGTTGTATTTTCATTAGCAGACCTTTGAAGCTTTTTAACTGCATTTTCACCTGTTTTTAAATGCTTTTAGTTCACGCTTGTTTGTTTATTTACTCGCCTATTTGGCCATTTGCAGCTGTAAACAATGCCACTAACGGAATATTTGTTCAATTGACAACATGTACCTTTGTATGTGCAATACCTATACGCATCAATTGATCTGTTATAGCCCATGTCCTGCTGTTTATATTGCACGGGTAAACCAAATTTGTGGCGCATTACAATTTAAATTAGCCATCGAGCGTAAATAGCTGGACAAATTTTAGGCAAATGTGGAATACATTCGACCAATGTTAGCGAAAGGCAAATGAATGCAACAAAAGAATGTAAAAGCGTAATAGTAACAATATGTATAGTATGTGCAATTAAGAAGGTCATGGCAAGCAGTTGGCAATTAATTGAATTTTGGACTGAGCATACTGATCATTTACATCCATACCTACGTATATATATATTTGACAGGGTATCCGACATTTCTTTCTGGGTGTTACAAACTTCTTAGCAAAATTAATATTATATATCCTGTTCAGGGTATAAAAATCTCTCTTGTAAACAAGAGTTACTTTAATACGATCTCTTACCACCGAAATCCAATTATAAGAGCCCAAGTTCAAATAAGATTATCTAACAACGAAAGCTATTTGTGTATATGTCAGAACTTCACCCTTAACTTTCTTAATAGACATATGGCTACAAGAATACTTAAATCTGAATTGCCGTTCAAATCGATCCATTTTTAAAACGATATGTAATTCATATCGTACAACCCATTAAAAAATTATACATATCTCAATAGCCGCTCACCTACAATTATAAACAAACATTCGAAGTACATATACCCATATGTACTTATACTTAATACCATGTTCAGACCGACACTTAATCACAAGATTTCGGCTGTTGAATAGTTTATCCCACTAATCTTATAAATTTAACAAGGTTTCGCCATACAATGATTTTGATGAGTGATTTGAATCTGATATACGCGAAAACTCTCTGTGCGACTCTGATTTTGCGCCTACTACTTGTCAACATTGGAAATCTATTACATTGTCACAACTTATTTATACCATGTTCAGACCGACACTTAATCAAACAATTTCGGCTGTTGAGTGGTTTCTCCCACTAATCTTATAAATTTATCAAGATTTCGCCATACAAGAATTACAGTTCCAAATCACTTCATTGAAATGATTTGAAACTGATCTACGCTAAATCTCTCTGTGCGACTCTGATTTTGCGCCTCGTCACTCGCCACTCGTCAGCATTGGAAATCTGTTACATTATCACAGCTAATTTAGACACTAAAAAGAGAAAAAAATCCAAACAAACAATTTTTTTTAAAGCAATGAATCTAATTTCACCTGAAAATCTACTTAACAAATGAAAAAATGCACCCATTATTTCCATTATTTGGAAAATATTAAAAAAAAGACGGCTTTTATTTCAAAATACTATATGACGATCTTTTCTTTTGATAAATATTATGCGATGTGAATTCTTGAATAACAATAACAGCTATTTTTTGATCTTTCTAACGGCAGTGAGAACGGGCTGATTAGTATATTTAATTAAATTTAATCTAATCCCTTTAAATTTTCGGTCTGAACATGGTATTAAACACTACAAAGAGAAAAATGTAAACAAACAAATGAATTAAACACGATGAATCTGAATTCACCTGAATATCGACTTCCCAAATAAATACATTATTTCCATTATATGGAAAATATTTAAAAGAAGACGGCTTCTATAATAAAATACTATACTATACAACAATATTTTCGTTTAATAAATATTAAGCGATATGAATTCTTGAACGGGCTAGTCTAGTGAAGAGCTTAATGTTAAATGTCATCTAATCACTTAAAATTTTTGGTGGAACATTGTGTAGGAAAATAGTGATAAAGTAAAATATTTTAAAATTATTTGCTTGAGTAACTATCTAGTCTATAAAGTTCTGTGCTAAAAGATATGATGGGGTTAGCGTTGGAATAACTATATCCCTGCTTTCATAACAGTACATCAGCCTTGAGCCATGAAAGAAGCGGTTATTCGAAAAGTGTTATCCGAAGATTTAATAGCTGTAGAACCCCACAAACTGCCGTGATCTTTATTTAAACATTATTTCTTTGATTTTATTTTATTTATATTTCTTAGTACATTATAATAGGCTGAATTATTATGAAAAACATTATATGCATTATTGCTTTTTCCATATTTGATTTCAACGGAAACAGCAATGCTTTAGCAAGTTGTCTAAAATTTATCATCTTTGATTCACCATTTCTCTTCTCGCTCGTAAATATATTTGATGAAAAATAAAAAATACTTATTTGAATAGATTACGCTGCTATATGCCAGTATACAGTTGCTTGTTCGATTCGCCATTCTCGAACGTTTAACACTAAATTTCTTAAATAAATATTTATTGATTATATTTTTTTTCTGTTTCGACAGGAGATTTGACAATTGTTATTTGGATAGCCATAGGTTAAACATTTTTGCAACCGCAAATTGGTTCAGATAAAAATATTCAACTTTTAAGTCATTCATTTGTTTAAGAGAAACATTCAAAATAAAACTTAAGATTCTTTTTAGGTTGACGTATTTCCAGAATTTCTAGAACTGAGGGATAAGAGAAATATTGATGTGTGAACTCTTACTATAGTATCGGTTATAAACGTATTCTTCTACTTTTGTAGATTTAAAGATTTCTAAAATAAATCTCCTTTATACTCGTGATTTATTTCTATAGATCTTTTATTCTATCAAATGTGATTATTATATTGTTCCACTTCATAATGAGGTAATGTATAATAGTTAAATCTTCGAATATTTAATGAAAAGAATAAATTTCACATTAATTTCGATAACAGGGACGAATTTCCTAAACGTCCGACTAAACCGTAACCAATTTCTATCCCATTATTACCATAACAAATGTACATAGTTTTCTCTATATTTATCCCTCGTAATGCATTTTAACTAGGCATTATCGCCGTGTTAGTCAAGATTGCAAATATTTACCAATGTAATTAAAACAAACCGGCATTTCTCCCCCACCACACCGCTAGACATCCGAACAGAACGCAGCGAAAGCCACTTTCTGCGGTCCATTTTCCAGCTACAATATGCTTTCACAGACGAAAACAAACGCCATTTAATTGTAAATACCGACTCAAAAATAAACAGAATTTCATTTAAATTGGGGTCAGACGAGCTGAGGCGGACGACTGCGCGCTTTGTTTTGCCAGCGAAGAGAAGAGGGATAGCACAAGAGGCGCTTGTTCACTCACATACCGAGCAATTCCGCATTAGAATTAGTTAATTATTTAAATATGAAGTGAAATTGGCTCATAAGTAATACATGAAAATCCCCACGAATTCCTTGCATCAACAATAAGAGCAACAAGACGACACTGCCTAGTGCAAACGCCAATAAGTCTGCGGTCAACGAAATGATTGAGTTTGGTTTAGATGAGGCACCCAAAAGCTGGCAGAGGTTGCTGCATCGCTGCCTCCGTGGAAATGTGTACGCGGGCTTAGACCGCGTCTAGTGAGAAATGTGCGCTCATTAAAAAGGGTCGGCGCAAATATTTTACTGGAGCAAAGTGCAAAGTGATGGCTTTGGATGTGAACGATGCATGCAAACATACAAACATATTTTCCAAAGCGGTTCTCATTGCATTCGCCGCCGAAAAAGCTAACAAGCTCTAAAATATGTATGAGTAGTTATTGTTGTTGTATAATTAGTTAGCTGTTAAGTACACATTAGATAAATGTGTTTGGGAAATAAATCATGGAAAGGCAACAAAAACAACGACAAAGAGTAGCAACAAAAACAAACTCAACTACAACAACATGTAATGCAACAACAACGACGATAGATCGCAACGACATATAACAAAAACAAAAAATATTAGAACAACATAAACACACAATATTACAATCGGCAAAACCAACAACAACACGAAAATAACACAAAGAGAGATGCCTAAATGACGGATAACAGCATGAAAGCATATATGTATGTATGTATGTATGTACCTACATAAATATACACATCAGCAAACAAATTTATATGAAATTGGAAAAACGTGTAATCAATGGATGAAAGAGTATTGTGAAACAAGCAAATTAGAAGGAGGAGGCTCACATTAGTAATGATCTGCGGAGTGATAGCCACACAGAGCTCTAAGCATTAGCTACAGTACGAGAGTTTAACGAGATAGCCATTAGTCAGTTAGCTGGTGCTGATTAGTCTGGCTGCCTTACACATATAGCGTTAGTGTTTAGACAGATGCGCGGACACAAATTCACACACATACATATGTAAGTATGTATGTATATAGACATATGCGCAGAGTGGTCCGCTGCCAGTCAGCAAAGTGAATATTTGCTCAACCCACTTTTCAGACGTAATTACGGTGCGTGCATTGCGTATTGCAGTGGCTTGGATGACAAGCGCTGATACGGGGTGGTAAACAAGGTGAGTGAATACGTCAGCTGGTACTAGTTTTGATGTGCAATAAATACGCTATAACAAATATGAATTTATCAAATTAGGCACAGTGGGAAAGTTTAGAGAAGGTAAAGAAATTATGGTATAGCTTATGTGCTTATATACATACATACTTATTAATGAATGTATGCACACACAAATACTTAAAGTATGTATCTGAACATTTTAACAAAATAATTTAAAATTAAATTGTGCTTAAATCGGCTGTTAGTAGCAGAAAAATCAATTTCCAACAGGATACCAACCCAAAATACACATTATATCTTGTACGTGCAGGCTTGTTGTGGAAATAAAAATAACTCCATAGGTCCCGGAATCACTAGACATTAATCCTATTCAAAATATGTGGAACTCTTTGGAAAACCGTATTCGAAAACATTGATTTTTTTTTTTAAATAATGCCAGAAAACTGGATCATCGACTTAGTGGGTCAAAATATCCGATAAATAATTACTAGAAATCGAGTGGGGAGCAAGCGTCGACGTCTAGGGACAATAATTGCAACAAAATGTAGGCCAAAAACCGATAAAACTATTTTAAATACTTTTGAATTATATAAACAACCATTGGTGTATTTAAACTTTTTTGATATGAATTAGGCGCATTTTAAGCTTTAGCATTAATTTTTTTAATTTGTGTAAACAAAAAAATATTTTGATATGCTACATTTAACGTTAAATATACACACATATCTTGAAATGGAGAAAACCATAATATTAAATTCATTTTAAAACAACTAAACGTGTTGTAACTATTTATCGACTGTACATACATATGTATGTACATACACCGGTAGAGAATCACCGGCCTTTCTCTGCCTACGATTGAAATAACAGCTACTTACATATGTATGTAGTAGCATAAAAGATAGAAAAGCGAGGTATTCTAATTACGCCCAAAAGTTGTTTTTTACACCAATAATAGTTTTTAAAGCGACTGAATTATCTCTTCAGAATATTAATCATCGATTTAAGTAATAAAGTAATGCGTCGATTACAACTCAATTGTTTGCCCCTATGAGTTCAAAATCTCACTCCAAAAACCTCTTGCATTAAAAAAATAGCTGAAATGTGTTTGCATTTGCCTGCAACACGCCACATCGCTAGCACGACACTGTCTGCAACAATCTCAAAGCTCCGTCTGCTTGCAACACATACTTATTTACTATATAGCAGCTCTGAGCTGGTGTATCGATGTCGATGGTTTTGTGTGAATATTGATTTTCTGTCGAGCTGATTTGTTTGCTAGTTTGTTTATTTAATGTTTGCTTGACTGAAAAATTATTTGGGTTAAGTCAACATACACATGCGCCACAGCAAATATACTCACGGACATGTTTACGAAAGTGCATAAAAGCATCTGAGCATATATTTGAACATATTTATGCATGCAATTTCTAGGTGGCTCATGTGTCTATGATACTCTGGTTTAGTAATACTTTAAGTTAAAGTAACTTATCTGAATCAACAGTTGTGGTAATAAACGGTATATTGGAATTTGATATTCATTCTCAAAAGCGATATACTTGTTGCCTGAACTCCACTTCTCTGATCTCTAAAAATGTTACTGCTATTGTAGCGGCAGCAAACAGTATCCAAATAATTTTTTATCTCGACAGTCGAAGTGGCTACGGATTTTTATTATCCCATCAACTACTAGCATCTCGAAAACTTTTCTCAAAATTAAGCTTTCCTAAATCTGAAAGAGATAGATTGTTTGAAAATCAACAAAAAACGGAATGGAATTTTTCCTCTTCCATAGACCTTATCGAGGTTTCTGTCCAGTTTAAGAAGGGAACCCCCTCCCAATAGAAAGCTTTATTATTTCTGCAAGACTTTGTTCTCATCTCAGATATTTGGATAAACATCACTCAGGATAAAGCTAGGATAAGCTCCTTTTCCATAGAGCTTATCAAGTTTGTCTATCCAGGTTAAGAAGTTCCAACACATAACACAAAGTTTTATATATTTTTCGAAATTTTGTTCTCATCCCAGATAGTTGGAAAAGGATCACTGTGAATAAAGCTAGGCTTTGAGCTTTATATTTATACTAAGAATTCGTTTTAAGACGTGGCCCAATAATATACTTTAACTGATTAGACAATGTCAAAAACCGTAGAGCAGGCGAAATTAAAGACAAAATATTTAAACATTCTGTGACCGTGATAGTTACTGTGAATACTTACTTGGTAGCAATATATTCACTAAAAAGTTGTGTCCTCAGCAGCATTATTGAGGACATTGTGAAACTGCGTAGGAAAAGTTGATTTTAAGGTTTTTCTAACTACCTTTCCGTAGTTGAAGTTGTTGACCAAGTCGCTTTTTATATTTTTGTAGTGTTGGTAACTGTAAAGATCTTTAAATTTTCATAATACGAATGACTTTCTTCCAAGGCTGTCTTATTTTAGTTTACAACTAAATGGCTGACATTTACATACATAAGTATAGATGCATATACATACATATGTACGCTTACTAATCCCTCAGCTATTAAAACTTCGAAATTTTCCTACGTCGTTTTTTTTCTCAAGAGCTGCTTATTGGTTGGATAATCGGACTTCAAGTAAATGTATGCCATAGCAATAGCTGCCATAAAAACGGTCCGCTTAAACCAAGATATATGAATCCAAATGTTTCTAACGAACTAACAAAACGTTTTCTATTGAATACAAAGCGGCGGCGGGTTACGTTTCCAGATTTTGTTGTACATTGATATATATAGTTGCTACAAGAAATGGAACTGTAAAGTGTATTAAAGCTTACATTCAGCCGAAGTTAAAGTTTTTATTTTTGTAAATAAATACAGTGCACTCGCGGTAACGTGAACTAATTAAAACCAAGGGAGTTCACGTCAGTGAAAATGTTCACGTTAGCGATTGTCGAATTTGAAGACGCAAAATAACTTCAAATTGCTAAATTCAGGATTTTTACACATTTAAATGTAAAAGTATTTTATTATTGCCATTAGTATGTTCATGGGTATGGACATACATATTAAATTGCGAATAAAATTTCACATTAGATTTATTCATAAAAAAAATCCGCTATCTTTTTCTGCTGCTTTTTCCTTTCTAATAGCTGAAATACTGCTTTCTCCCTTAAGCGTCTAAGTACACTCATGTCGCTTTGATCAACCATTGCATCTCCAGCCCATTGCATCGCCTTGTTAAAGATTTCAACTGCCTCACTTGCGGCAATTTTCTTTATGGGATCTTCGGCAATACAATCATCATCATCACTTTCTTCAATTTCATGGATTTCGGTGGTATCATCAACGCAAGGGTCATCGTTCCACTCTCGAACCATTGGCAATGTAAACTCAACCTAAAATAGAAAAAAGTAATAATGATATCAAAGTGTGTCGTAAAACTTCTACCTGAGGACTCAAGTCCTGAAGGAGATCAACTGATATTCGCATTAAAGAGTTTATTTCTGCACTCTATTTGTCTTTCAGGATACTTAATGGAATGTTATATTCAGGGTCCTCCTCGTTTCCCATTAAACTTACAATTTTTTTCCAACAATTAGCAAGAGTTTCTGTGCTGACCCGATCCCACGCACCAGATAAACGGGTAACAGCATCTTTCAACGTTACATTTTTCATTGATTCAAGCAAATCTAAGTTTTTTGCTGCTATTGAAGCCAACAAACTGTTTCTGTAATATAACTTAGTTATTTTAATCGCATTTTGATCCATAGGTTGGATAAGAGGGGTGACATTTGGCGGCATAAACATGCCAATTATATTTCCATCTTCAGTTTTTAATTCTGCTTCACTTGGATGAGAGGGAGCGTTGTCAATAAGTAATAGTGCCTTTATTGGTAAGTTCTTCCTCTTTAGAAACAATCTTAACTGGCCAAAAGCAAGAATTTATAGTAATTATTAATTAAGCGAAAAAATTGTTTACCTGTGGCACAAAAGATTGATGGAACCAATGTTTAAAAATGGCAGACGTCATCCAGGCTGATTTCGAGTTCTTATAATCCGTAGGGCAACTAAAGTGTTCAAAGCTGCGTGGATTTTTTGCCTTACCAATTACTAAAAGTTTAAGTTTATGTGCACCCAATGCATTTGCGCAACAGAGAAATGTTATACGCTGCTTCTCCGTCTTTGTTCCTGGAGCAGTTTTTTCATGCGATGATACATAGGTCTTATCTGGCAAAAGCTTCCAGAATAAACCAGATTCGTCAGCATTATACAATTGGTCATTACATAACTCCATTTCCTCAATTTTTTGTTTTAGTTTCAGTTTAAATGTATCAACCAATTGAGGCTGCGATGAGAGTTTTTCTCCAGATACTTTAAGCAATCTAACTCCGTATCTTCTCTTAAATCTCTGGAGCCATCCGTCACTAGCATTGAACCCGGTCGCATTTTCTTTAAGTAGGGAATGCAATTTCTTAGCCTTTTCTTTTAGCATTAATCCACTTACAGGACAATTCCTTTCGAGCATCCGGATGAACCAAAGGTATAGACTTTTTCCATAGCTGGAAGCTCTGACGATTTTAAAGTTTTTCTTTTTCCCGGTCCTTGGTATGTATTATTCACGCATTTTAAAATGGCTTCTTTTTTCTTTTTAATACTGCATATTGTTGAATTAGCGACATATATTTTTTTGCTAGGTTAGTCACACTTGTTCCTTTTTTCAGACTGTCTAAAATGTCTGCTTTTTCTTTTAATTGCAAACACTTCGATTTTTTAGAACTCATTCCGATTGATTGATCACACCGCGAAAGAAAAAACCTTCAACTGAAGTAAGTCGTTGTCATATGGTAAAAATTTGCGCAAATTTTTCAATATTAGGGGATTCCCCGAACTTAAAAAATAAAATTTAATGTATTCAGTGTTGTCCGTATGTTAATAAAAAGTGTAGTGAACAAAAATTTTGTTCACGTTACTGAGCTTTCTAATTAAGTTTGCTCACGTTACATAGTAGTCAATGTAAAAAAAAGCGTGTTCACGTTAGCCGGTGTTCATGTTAGACGGTGTTCACGTTACCGCGAGTCCACTGTATACCTATATGTTTAAATAGTGTTATCTCGATGTATCCAAATGAATTACTTGCCTAGATAATTATGTATTTCTTAATGACCAGGGTATTCATTGGGTTATACCAAAAATAATATTAGGTCTCATATCTTTGTCCATCACTGTACCTACCAACTATTTATTTATCTTTCGCACCGGTTAACCCGTTGTCCATTTAATGAAAATATTGACCTCAAAAATTTAACACTTCGTACCCATAAATCAAAACAAATTTAACGCACTAAATGAATTGAGAACTTTATTATATGTTTTAGTAAAACTCAATTTAGTTAATAAGCAGGTTAAAAGGTTTACAACTCATTACTAAAGTCGCCAAAAAGCAGTTGAGTGCGAAAGCCCGAAAAAGAATCGAAAAATACACAGTGAAATATTGTGAGCATTAAATGAATATATGAATATGTATATACAAATGCATATACACATTTATGTTGGTTTGTATGTAAACTTAAGCGATATGCGTGAGCGTAGCTTAGCAAATAAGCAATGAGCTTTGAACGCGAGAAATTAATTTGGCCACATAAACACGCAGCATTAATTAACGCTACAACGATAATTGTTTGCACGTCTGACATAAGCACGCACACATATGCATACATCCGCACGCAAATCAAGAATATAACTTTATACTGTATATCCGTTTGTACTGCTTACAATCGCACATGCTTGCTAAGAGAGCGCAAAAAAAGTTATGGCATGGTAATATGGCAATGTGTGCGTGAAAAAATGACCGAAATCATGTTGCTGTTGAGGCTCAGAAATCGCTAGGCTTAACTATGAATGAGGTGGATTTTGTGGAGGATTATGAGTAAGCTGGCAGCAACAACAGCAACAACAGAAATAGCTGAACATGTAGCGATGGCGAAAAATTAATGTGGATTCTATACGAAAATACATACATACATAAATGTTTACTAGGGTGGTTGAACAAAAAGCCAATTTTTCCATTAAATATTCCGAAAAATTGATTGGCAAACATCTCAAAAAAACTTTTGAACTTTTAATATTATTAGGAAGTTCCTCTGCTTTTCAATTTCCTGTTTCTTTATTATATTGTATTTGAAAAAAAATCTTGTATATTTGATTGGAAGCAATTGTAATTCGCTGCAAAAAGGGCCATTTTTCGTAGAACTCACCGTTCAAGAGTTATGAGAGATATCACACTAAATTTTTCAACGAAATTAATAATTAAACAGAAATATGCTTTAAAATAATTAAACTGTAATAACTTTTGAATGGTTAGGTTACAATAAAATATTTTTTTTACCCACCCTAATGGTAACCTACTTGGTAAATACGTATATGCAGACATATGTATGTATGTAAGAATATAATTGCCATGGCGGTTACATATTAGCCTTTGGAATTACATTGAAGCACCACACGCAATGCCTTCGCAGATATTTGACAAAAAATTTTAAGTGAAGAGCAGGAAGGCGAATAATGGTGGGAAGAAAAAGGTATAAAGTGTAAGCAGCACAAAAATGCAACAATATTAGCACAGTCAAGTCAGGTGATTGTGCTGAAGGCGGTGACGCGTCGTTTTCTCACTAATTGTTTTGCGTAAGTGGAAAAGGCCAACTGAAATTGCTTTATTAATCACATATGTACATATCTACATACATTCAAGACAAAAATAGAAAAAGAAAATGGCATATAATTACTTTCAAAAAAGATAAAGTAAATAACCGTTTTACGCCGCCTACTTTTATCATTCATTGAGCTGAGTTATAGAGAAGAAAAAAGTATTTAATTAAAACAATTTTAAGACAAATTAAATTATATTAGTTTATTGTTTCAAGGGATATGAACTGTATGTCATAAATATTGAAATGAAAAAGTGAATATAAATTTTGCAAACTCCTCGAATTTAAGTGCAAACATTTTAAAAACAAGTTATATTTTATAAATTAACTTCGAGAGCTCATTGCACGCAGTTCTACTCATATTTGAAAACCTTTTGACCAATTCATGAAGCGCCATTAAGTCCATTATGTTTTGATTCTTACAATAACTGTCAAAAGTTATATAAAAGGGTTGTTTAAAGCCGAAGATATGCATTTTTGTTATTTGAAAACTTACGTTGAATTGCGTCACAAACGCGAGTTAAATGTTTATTGTCTACGAATAACTGTCAAGTGTTGTCGACTGAGGTAAATTCTTTTTAACCGAATACTCTCATTTAATGTGTTTAAAGAGTCGTTTCTTCACAACAAACATTATGAAAACATCGAGTAATACTTTCGGAAATAGAGCCCTGAGAACTTGTGCGCTCGAGGCTAGCTAGGCTAAGTGCTAGACTAGCCGTCATTAAACGCGTTTTCCTTGAAACTATGTTTTTGAAACCGGTTGGCAAGAGTTCTCGAGAGATACTCAACCGATCTTCATGAAATTATACACAGGTCTTTGAGATACAATTCTTAAAGACTTGGACGAAGGATTTTCTCGATTACAAGTATTTAAAAAAAATGTCACGAAATTTTCACTGAATTTTTCAGTTTTTTGTAAAAACGTCTACCAAAAATACAAAAATCCAATTTTCAGTTTTTTTCTTTGTCTAAGTTAATAGTTAAGTTTCTAACTAAAACACGTATTTTTTTACTTTAGATGATCCTATAAGGAGTTATCCTGCCAACACGGACGCATCTTTTTTCCGAGGGGCCACCGGAAAGGTGGTATATTTATAACAATAAAAAATTCTAAAAAAATATCTCAAATAGTAATAGATACTTATATGCTTCTCTAGAGCTTAAACTTATTCCAAGTTTCGAAAAATAAGTAGTTATTTTTAGCAATTGTAGTTGAAACTACAGAATTTTTTTGAAGCATCCCAGACACAGGGCCTCAAATTTTCACGATGGAGTGTACAGTCAGTTTGTAGCATTCCCAAAGATATCATCCTAACTACGATATAAGCCTGGAGTACTTTGAAGGAAATGAAATGGGCAAAATTCACCTTTCAATTTGATCACAGTAGATACCCCGCAGTTAATCTAAAGCACAACAAATAGTCCATGGTTATATCCGTATTTGTACTTTTTAGTTCCGCTACTAACATGGTATTTTACACTACCCTAAGCAACCACCTACATAAGCTTCTAACAGAGCACCCTTTTGTGTACCCTACGCACACACCTTTCTCACTATATTTGCATATACATATGTATATGTGTGTGTATTTACCCCGCCAGTTTGCACTTCAATGTGGTAATAAAGCATGTTTTGAGTGTTTTTCTTTCACCTCTTAAAACAAATACGAAACGGGAAAAGAAAGAAACTTACACAATTTCAAAGGGCGGCTTGTAGTTGCAGTCGGAAAGCTAATAGAGAAAGGAAGTGCAGACAACGAATGTAAATATTTATGAATATTTGTAGTGTAAACTTACA